>AWWV01008342.1:0-14381 GCA_001974805.1 Corchorus capsularis
TTTTTTTTTTTTTTTTTTAGAAAAAACGGTAAAAACAAAAACAAAAAACTAATTTTTGGATCTAATCTCTCTTTACTTTTTCTCAATTCAATTCCCTTCCCCGGCAACGACGCCAAAATTTATGATCGTGTCGTCTATGACCATAAAAATAATCTCCACAATTAACTAACTAGAATAGCTAGGGCAAGTAGGGGTCGAATCTCACAGAGAAGGTTTATGTGATGAACAATCGAAAGATAGAAAGATCTTTTCCAAAAATCAAACAGAAAACAGCGGATTGTAAATAACAATTAAAAAGAACACAAGTAAACTAAAAATCAAAGCAAAGCAAATCTAAATCTAGATCTAAATCTAAAGCAAATTAATAAAGCAAACAATCATTAAAAAGCATACTTCTTCACCAGTGGTATCCTTCAATCAAATTAACTATGGATCCTTGATTTAAAAGGTGAATTTCGCATCTTATTCTTGACTAACAACTGATATAGGTTTCCCAACATGTATTTTAGATAAGAGGTTGATTAAAGCTGCAGTTATCCCTATTATTCCTTCAATGATCGATTACTTTCTTAGGGCTTAAAGATCACTTAAGAACAAAGCATTAAGAACAGTTAATTTTACACACATGCCTACAAGTAGAACCATACGAAGAGAAATTTCTCGCCCTCCGGTAGACAAATACCCATTAAGCAGCGATTAAACAAACCTAATTTGCTACATACAATCAAACTTGACTGATTAATTCTAAGTATGATCTAGCCATAGATCTTCCTCTTACATCCTTAGTGGCCACATAATTCAGATAAGATTCAGAATCATAAAATTATTCTAGGGTTTTGACTACTATCATCAAGAACTTAACACAAAATTATAAGTATAGAAATCTCACCATAATCAATTGATTGAATTCACCAAAGGATCAGAAGTATTAAGGATTTAGCTACTCATGGATTTAGGAAAATCCATGAGAGGCATAAGAATACTTACAGGACTGGGAGAGGCGGAATCTCCCCTTTGAAAACCCTAGGGACGTCGACTCCCTCTATTGCTAGAGAGGGTGTCGACTTCTCCCCTTCTAAAACTAGAGAAAAACCTAAAAACTAAAGAATAAAACTATATGAGAGATTAATTGTGTCTAATGTGTGTGTTGTGATACAGGAGGTGGCTATTTATAGTGGAGAATAAGGGGTAGGACGGTTTAGGCTTTTCTTGGTCTCCAAGTAGGATTAGGTGTCATCCTAGAGTAGTCTCCAAGTTAGATGAGGACTCTAGAATTTCTAGAATTTTCTGGAATTAAGCAGCAACTTCGACTTGAATTTCGGGCTTGAAGATGGCAGATCTGGGCATTGCACTTCAAAATAAAGTTGTAGAGCTCGAAGTTAGCTTTCCAACGAGTATTCATGGGTTTAAAACGGACATCTGAGCAGAAAGTTATGGCCTTTCTACGAAGACTGCGTTGAAACCGGGCTTATATCGCAAATCTACGGGATTATTGCGGGATTTGGATATTCTTTTGGATATTAGGCCTATTAATTGGGATTTTAACTCCAATTATAGGTTTATATGGGCTGAGTATATTCCCATATAAATAATCCAAAAATCCTCAACTTCAGGGCTTCATCTGGGCTTGTCTTCAATCCTTAACAAATTAAGCTCCAAATCTTCAATTTTTCTTCTTTAATTAATTCTTCAATTATCTTCAAAATATCTTCAATCACGAACTTCGCATCTTCAAATCTTCATTCCAAATGGCTAAATCCATAGTTGAGTAAAAAGTCTCCAAAATAGCTCCAAAAAGAGTGAAAAACAATAAGTTTTCACTTTTCTTGTCTTCAGGACCTAAAAACACAAATACTAACAAAATATGGTAAAAACACATATAAAAATAGCAAAAAGTATATAAAAATAGCTATAAAAATATGCATAATTTGAGATCGATCACATACATAGTCTAATTAAGATCTAGGATTTAATAAATTGGTTGCTTGTTTTTCTTTTTGTGTTTGGTTGTGTTTCGCATCTTTATTGCTTTTCTTACATATATCTATTTTCTTCACCCCTATCTTGTGTTGTTTCTCTTGTTTTCTTGTGGTGGTTAGTTACTAGGTCTGCCAGGTGTAGTTTTAGGGTAATGGTAAATCGTTCCTTCACACACTTCACTATTTGCATTCATGCATTGAGATCGCCTCAGACCCGGGCATACCCTAGTTTTGGGAGGTATAATAGCAAGCCTTCGTGGGACTCGTTTGTCCCCGTGTAGGTTGTGCGAAAAACCTCCACCCAAGGAAAATCTACTAGTGGTGGTTAGTTACTAGGTCTGCCAGGTGTAGTTTTAGGGTAATGGTAAATCGTTCCTTCAAACACTTCACTATTTGCATTCATGCATTGAGATCGCCTCAGACCCGGGCATACCCTAGTTTTGGGAGGTATAATAGCAAGCCTTCGTGGGACTCGTTTGTCCCCGTGTAGGTTGTGCAAAAAACCTCCACCCAAGGAAAATCTACTAGCCCAGCGATGGTTGTTAGTGGAGTTAAATTGGGAACCTTTTAGGTGAAGCTTCACCCAGCATATAGTAGAGCGGTTTCGTGCCTAGGTAGAGCCAAACCCGTGAGGAGGAGTGTATTAGGTACACATAAGGAACACCTCTTACCCTTCTCGTTTTTTTAAAAAAAAGGATCGTAAAGAGAGTAAACTCTTTTACTCTCGGTAAATGGACCAACCTGCCCCAAAGAACTCATAGTCTAAGTGTTTTCAGCGAAAATATTTTGATCAATAAAGGAAGGGGCATGATTTTTTCTTTTCGATTCTCTGGTACTTGTTCAAGTTTATCTTCAGTTACTGACTCCTTTTTGTTTTTGTTTTCAGGTTCAGATGCATCCATATAACTCTTTTGTTTTGCAGGTTGCATTGTGCATCCATATGCATTTTACATCTTCAAAAGCATAATCGATCATGCATGCTCATGCATCTGCTCATCATCATAGTTTGACATGTCATGCATCTTTTCTATGTATCCATCAGCATGAGACTTTGAATGCCACGTCATTTGCATTTTGCATTTCCATGCACAATTACAGAGTCGTAGAATTGTTAGGTCATCTACTTTTATATATGATCATGCATGCATTATACATTAGTCAATCACTTGTATATATGGCACATCTATCATGCATCGTCATTAGTACTTGTTATTAGATGCACTTCATACATTGTCAGGAAGCATGGGAGGTTCGTTGAAAACTGGAGTGTCCCACTTGAAGCTGAGTCGGACGTTGGCCAAGATGAGAATGAGAAAATGGGAGACCTAGCAAAGCACGTTGTCAATCTGACGGTAGGGGATGGAGATGCAGAGTGGGGGTCAAAAACCTTCCTTCCTTAGTATTTCAAAAGTAGCCGAGCCATGCCAGTATAGTCGCTCTCACTCTAACAAATGGCCAGTTAGTAGAGGACTCCAGGATTCCAGGGCAAAAAAGTTGAAGACAACATCAAAAGATTATATCTTTAGTAGTAGGAGGTCACATGGCTCAGTCACAAAGGGGCATCGGGAGCCCACCAGAGGGGGAATTTCTGAAACTTTGGAGCATATCTTACGCATGCATGACATTAGCATAGCATTTTGGCTTAATTATTGAATTTAGAAACTTCATCATGTAGGATTGCATTAGTAGTGGTTAAAGTTGTTGCATTTCCATTGCAAAGATTTGGCTTAATAAAACAAAGTTCAATTGTTTAAAAAAGAATAAAACTTGCAGAGTAATGAGATCACAACTTAAAGACAATCCTCAAAAGCGCCCAGCAAGGGGCAAAAATTCTTCCTCTAGGCGACGACCAAATGAATGATATGGTTTTCAAGGAAAAAATGTCTTTTTAATAAAAGGGTTGGGAATAAGAAAAAGTTTTTGGAAATCAAACCAATCGCTAAAAAAACATAATCATGAGTTCGTAGTTAAATAATTTTGCCTGTTTGAACTTAATTTGTCGTTATGCAATGCATATTTCAGGCCCACATTCTTGTCTCATATCCTCTTTTTTCTTGTCTCATATTTTATTGATTCTTTATTTATATCCTATTCGAATATCACTCTCGAATATATAGTATTTCAGGCCAAATGATGATGAATGCAAAGACGCTTCAAACAAACTTGGATTTGACTTTGAGAGGCCTGTCTGTGCTGATGAGTTAAACTATAAAGATACTGAGGATCAGACCTTACCCCAAGACCTTTTGAGACTGGTAGAACAGGAGGAAAAGCATATGCTGCCATATAAGGAACTCACTGAATTGATTAATTTGGGGCATAAGAAGAGCCTAGGGGACCCAAAATTGGTACTACATTATCAGAGAGGGAAAGACAAGAGTTGATAGATTTGTTGAAAGAATATGCTGATGTGTTCGCATGGTCATACCAGAACATGCCGAGGTTAGATTCGGAAGTTACGGTGCCTAAGCTACCTATCAGACCAGAATGTAAGCCAGTTCAACAGAAATTGAGAAGGATGAAGCCGGGTATGTTGTTAAAGATTATGGAAGAAGTCAAGAAGCGGCTTGATTCTTGGAAGAAGCTAAATATCCAGAGTGGCAATCAAATATAGTCCTGGTACCGAAGAAGGATGGAAAGGTGAGAATGTGTGTGGACTATCGAGACTTGAGCTGAGCTAGCCCGAAGGATAATTTTCCTCTGCCTCATATTGATATTCAAGTATATAACACTGCTAGATATTCATTGTTCTCATTCATGGATGGATTTTCTGGACACAATCAGATTAAGATGGCGCCAGAGCACAGAGAAAAGACTGCGTTTGTCATGGCGTAGGGAGTGTTTTGTTACAAAGTCATGCCGTTTGGATTTAAGAATGCCGGGGCAACCTATCAAAGAGCCATGGTGAACCTTTTCCATGATATGACACTCAACGAGATTGAAGTATATGTTGATGATATGATTGCTAAAGCTCGGTCAGTGGAAGAACATTTGGTGAATTTCAGCTTAAGCTCAACCCAACAAAATGTACTTTTGAGGCCACTTCAGGGAAATTGCTTGGATTCGTGGTTAGTGAAAAAGGGATTGAGGTAAACCCAAACGAAGTGAAAGCCATCCAAAAGTTGCCCCCACCGAAGAATCAAAAAGAAGTTAGAAGATTTTTGGGTAGATTGAATTTCATTGCTCGCGTCATTTCTCAGCTAACAGTTATTTCCCAACAACTGCTCTATTGGGATTCCCAGCCACAAACAATGTATCAGAATATGAAGCTTGCGTATTGGGGATTCTGATGGCTTTAGGCACAGAAGTAAAAGAAATTGGAGGTTTACGATAATTCAGCTTTGGTAATTTATCAAATGAAAGGAGAATGGCAGACAAGAGAGCCAAAGTTGGTCAAATACTAGGATTATTTAGTAGAGTTAATCGAGCCATTTGCAAAGATCGTATTCCACCATTTGTCCAGAGAAGATAATCAGTTGACTGACGCATTAACAATCCTCGCGTCATTGTTTAAGGTGGGAACCAATCCGAGATTTAGCCAATTAAAGTTCAGATGAAGGATTCTCCAACACATATGATGAGAGTGGAAGAGCAAGTAGATGGGAATCCATGATATTTTGATATCCTCAAGTACATCAAGTACTAATGATATCCAGGGCATGCTACAGAAAGTAAAAAAAGGTGATTCAAAGAATGGCGGTCAGCTATCTTCTGGAAGGAGGCACTTTATACCAGAAAAGTCATGACCAAACATTGCTTAGAGGTGTGGGTTCAACAGAAGCCAGGATGATTATTGAAGAAGTGCATGAGGGTTCATGTAGGAGTGATGTTAGTGGGCATAAGATGGCAAGACAGATTATGAGAGTAGGTTATTACTGGTTGACATTGGAAACAGATTACATCAAGTATGTCAGAAGATGTCATGAGTGTCAGATTTACGTAGACCAAATTCATGTTCTTCCGAATCCATTACATGTAATGTCAGCTCCATTGCCTTTCTCAATGTAGGGAATGGATGTGATAGAAGTTATTAACCCCAAGGATTCAAATAGACATAAGTTCATATTGGTTGCAATTGATTACTTTACAAAATGGGTTGAGGCAGCTTCTTATGCAAGCGTTATTCAAGCAGTGGTCACCAAGTCTATTAAGAAAGAGATTATCTGCCGATATGGATGCCAGAAAGAATTGTTACTGACAATGCATCCAATTTGAATCAAGGATTGGTAGAAGAAACTTGCAAGCAGTTCAAAATTGTGCATAGCAACTCGACTATTTACAGACCCAAGATGAATGGTGCAGCAGAAGCAGCCAACAAGAACATCAAGAAGATTGAGGAGTGAATGACTGAGACATATAAGGATTGGCATGAGAAACTTCCTTTCGCCATTCATGCTTGTCAAACTTGTGTTAGAACCTCAACTGGGGCAACTCCATACTCTTTGATATATGGAATGGAAGCAGTAGTACCAATTGAAGCAGAGATACCGTCCATACGGGTATGTCGAGGAACTAGATTGGAAAAGTCTGGATGGGATCAGGAAAGATATGATCTGTTCAATTTGATGGATGAGAAAAGGATAACAGCTTTGTGCCATGGCCAAATGTACCAAAAGAGGATGGAGCGGGCATTTAATAAGAAAGTACACCCGAGAGAGTTCAAGGAAGGAGACTTGGTGCTGAAGAAGATCATACCAGAACAATGTGACCCAAGGGGCAAGTGGGCACCGAATTGGGAAGGCCCATTTGTGGTGAAGGAAGCATTTTCCGGTGGGGCATTAAGTTTACAAGAGACGGATGGCGAAGAATTTCCAAGATCTATCAATTCTGATGCACTTAAGAACTACCATGCAAAAAAAAAAAAAAAAACTGGGAAAGAGGTCGCAAAAAGAAAGAGAAACAAAAAACTGGGCCTAAAAAATAAAGAGGTCGCAAAAAGAAAGAGAAAAAAAAATGGGCCTAAAAAAGAAAGAGGTCGCAAAAAGAAAGAGATATAAATGGAGGGATCCAAGTTGAAAACCCGCAAAAGGCAGCTTGGGTCCAATGGGGGTCGCTTGAGTTGAAAACCCGAAAAAGGGCGGCTCAAGCGAAGGATGGAAAAAGGAGAAACTTGAGCTGAAAACCCGAAAAAGGGCGGCTTAAGAATTTGGAGAAAGTAAACTGGCAGTGGATGCATATCAAATTATCTCCTAAGGTCAAAATAGGACACGGCGCGATCCAGACTGAGTGGGTACCATCAAGTACAGTAGGTTCTCTCGAAAAATCCAATGGTCTTGTCACCATATCGTCGTCGGAGTATTCATCATTACGAGGCGCTACCTTTCTATGCTTTCTTTTCTTTTAAATATGAGACTTCCTTGATTAAACAGTTCTACTTTTTATCAAATTTTTGTACATACTGCAGTATTGATGCAAATCTTGTGTTTCATTCCTTGGACGCGTGGGCCTGACATATGGCGTAGCATGTCATCAAAGATCATAAGTGGTATAACATTTCATTTTGACAGAAAAAGGGTGAAATCCATTGAAGAAGATATTCTAGCCTCACAACGCATCAAAACAAGCTTTTTCAATAATTGTTTTCAAATCCCTTTGGAACCATACAGTCTTCAAAATCAGTGTTGATAAAACCATTTTTGAGACAAATAACAAATCGAGAATGTTTTTTAAAAAAAAGAAAATTGTTTTGCAAAAGATTTGCATTCCATTTGTGAGCCTAGGAGGAAGATTAAATCAGGGATGTCAAACGAGAAAGTCTTACAAGTGGTGGTCACCAGTTTCGAAAATAGTTTAACATGCAGGGGGGCATATCTAGCCAAATATTGAGATATTGTCAGAGGAAAATGGGGCAGTAAGATCATATTGTAACCATGACACATTTCCAAGAAGTTTAAGTTGCATGTTCAACATATTTCAAACTTTGACTTCTAAAGAGTTTGTTGCAGGGAGATAAGGAGGTTGATCCTTGGAGCAAGGGGCAGTGGAATCCCAATCGTTCATGGAACATTTAAAGCAAGGAAGCTCGTCAAAAGGCATTAGATAAAATGAGGGAAGTCAACATGTTTTCACCCTCTTTAGTTGGTACATCTTTTCAGCATACATGTACATTCATGCATACAAGCACACATCAGAACATTCCATCATCATTCATAATAGGAATTTGCAAGATAAGGAGTCAAGTTCATTATAAGAGCAGAAAGAGGAACTCAGAGTCATTAAGAAGAAGACGTTCGGAAAATGTTTGGAAATAGAAGAACTCTGAAACGTTGGAAAAGAAGTCGTTGGGGCACTTTAGAATGAGGAAGATGAAAGTTAAGATCTTAACATAGAACTCACCAGAAATTGCAGCTTTGTTGACACAGATCAGACAAATTAGGAGCAAAAAAATGGGTTAAGAAGAAACAAAAGAAAGTTCAAGAAAAGAAGAGGAAGGAGATAGAAGCAGGAACGATTGAAGGAGTTGGATCCCAAGAGTGGAATAAGTATGACAGAGACAAGAGAAAGCATTTAAACAAAGAAGGAGAAGTCATAAGAAGTTCAAACATATCAAAATTCAGAAGATGACACATCCTTCATAATAGGTAACAAGGGAATGAATATAGGGAGAAGTGAGATCAGCAAAAGAATCTTTCAAAGCATACTATTCAAGTCAGATCAGGGGCAAAGATGAAGACAACAACAAGAACAATGAAACAAATTCAAGGACAAATCAAAAAGACCAAAAGGATTCAAGGAAGCAGAGTCAAGAAAGCAAGAATTCAAAATAACAGTCAAGAAGCTTCAATCACAATATCAGATTCAGAGTTATTTCCAAAGGTATTTTCTTCCAAAATCACTTCCACGTGATTCAGATTCAATTTTCAAGATTTTGCTTCGGTTCCATTCGAATTCCTTGACTTTTCCATAAGTCAAACTCGTTTCCATACGAGGTAGTTCAAGCTTTGGTTCCATCCAAGCAGCAGGGGCTTTTCCATGAGCCAAACTCGTTTCCATACGAGTTAGTTTAGCATTGGTTCCATCCAAGCAGCAGGGGCTTTTCCACAAGCCAAACTCGTTTTCACACGAGTCAGTTCAAGCTTTGGTTCCATCCAAGTATTCAAAGGCTTTTCCACAAGCCAAACTCGTTTCCATACGAGATAGTTTAAGCTTTGGTTCCATCCAAACAGAGGATTTTCCACAAGTCAAACTCGTTTCCACACGAGTCAGATCCATCTTTGGTTCCATCCAGGCAAGAGAGGCTTTTCCACAAGCCAAACCCGCTTCCACGCGAGATAGTTTAAGATTTGGTTCCATCAAAGCATTCAGGGGCTTTTCCATAAGCCAAGTTCAGTGAGGTTTTCCAAACCGGACTCGTTTCCATATGAGTCAAGCCTTACTTCCAAGAAGGCTCCAGTTAAGCTTATTTCCATATAAGCTAAGGACATCCAGGAAATCTTCTCTCGCTTCCACGCGAGTTTTCAATTTAGTGACCAAAGATGGTCTTTTCTCGCTTCCACGCGAGTTTTCAATCCGGTGACCAAAGATGGTCTTTTCTTGCTTCCATGCGAGCTTTCAATCTAGTGACCAAAGATGGTCTTTTCTCGCTTCCATGCGAGCTTTCAATCTAGTGACCAAAGATGGTCTTTTCTCACTTCCACACGGGTTTTCAATTTAGTCACCAAAGATGGTCTTCTCTCGCTTCCATGCGAGTCTGCAATTTAGTGACCAAAGTTGGTCAACGGGTTTTCTTTTCTAGTTCCAAATAAAATTGACCCCAAGAAGGTCTCGAAAAAAAAAATCAAATCGCAAAAAAAAAAACGAATGAAAAAACGAAAAAACAAACAAAAAAGAAGAAAGATGAAAAGGAGAAAAAGAAAAGAAAAAAACATGCAAGCACAAAAAACGGGTGTCTATATCTTTGCATGCTTCCTAACACTCAAAAGTATACAAACTACTCTTTTGCACACTTCCCGAGAGCCAGAAAGCTTGCAAAGAGGGGCAGCTGTAGACACCCGTTTTTGTCCTATATCCTTCAATTTAAGTCGATTTATTTCTTAATGGGCATTAGGGTCATCTAAGGGCATTTTGGTCATTTTCACATCTAGGAGGCATTTTGGTCATCTTTACACTAAGAGCATTTTGGTCATTTGCATATTCATGGGCATCTTAGTCAACTATTAATTTAGAATAGCTAATTCATTTTAGTCATCTAGATTGCATTTGGAAAAAACCCAAAAAAATCTTGATATGCACCATTAGATATTTTTGCATAACTTAACTTCATTTAGTAATTTAGTAATTGGTCTAGTTTTCAATTGACGTTCATCAAATCACTTTTAAGTACATCCATTTTATATTTATATTAATTACACATATCATATTCAGGTTCATTTCTCATTTCTCATTAAGCATGTTTATATTTATTCCCATTTGTCCATTAGTCATGTACTTAGTGGCACATGTTCATTGGGCATATATATACTACATATTATTTTTATAACCAGATGAAATTACTAAATGCCCCTTCTAACTTTTAACCTGGAACAACCTTATCGCCCCGTTTTAGTCATTTCTCACATGCGGTTACACTGAATCTGTTCGTATTCAATCTCTTTATAACCTCATAAATCTTATCCATAAAATCATCTTTAATATTTATTTAAACCCACAGAAACGCGTTCACATTTACAGAGCAAAAAAAATCTATAAAAATTGACTCATATGATAATAACAAATTTTAATTAGATTGATTATGAGTAGTTTTTAAGTAAAAATGTAATATATAAATAAAAATTTAATATTAAAATAAATTAATAAATAAGCGGGTTCGGGTAGTTGGTAGTGGGTACTACCTTAACCCGTCACAGGTACTAAAACTACTACCTGTATCCTACCCTAATTCCTTTATACAATACCCTAACCCTACTTAATCTGGTCGGGTAGTGCCGGGTACCCTATTAACTACTATCCACTTGCATCCTAAGATTTATTTTTGACGGATATTTAATAATGTATTTTTTAAAAGATTTAGTTTTGAAGGATATATTATGGATAATATATATTATATTACTAGATATGGAAACACTTGCAAAACAAATAACATGTATAAACAAATATACCCACATTAAAAATTCACCGCAGCGCAAGCGCGGGGTACCCCTCTTGTTCATATTATTTTCATTCGCCCTTTAGTAATATATATATTTAAATGGAATACACATTACTCATACACCATAACCATAGTCATGCATTGACATTTTTATTAAAATGATTTACTTTGTTTACAAGAGTATTTCCCTTTAAAAATTTCCTAAAGTCCAGGTTACAAGAAAACAACAAAAAAAAAAAAAGAAGTGGAAGAATTAAATAGAAACTTGGCAATGAAAGCAAGTTCAAGTCGAGTTGTGCATCTTTTTCCTTGTTTCCTATTTCATAAAGACCTACCAAAAGTAGGGGAAATTATAAGCTCTTGGCACGAAACATCGGCATTTTTATTTTCAATTATTCTAGCGTTCTTCTTCTTCAGGCGAATATGGGTGGTGCAAGCATTATGATTCCGCAGATAATAGGTAAAGTAAAAGTGAGCTAGGAAATCAGATTAATATGCACACAAGAAATACAAGAGAAAAGCAAAGTAATGTCCATGCCTCTTGTCAAATTGCGTGTTCAATGAATCCAAGGGATAAAATTCAGAAACTACTCTCTCTCAAGATGACCAAAATTAACTGTGGGGGAAAATAACAATGACAGGAAGTATAATGCACCTAAAGTTTTCAATTCAGTTAAAAAGGAATGGCTAGCTAAGCAGATATGCCAAATTGTCGTAATATGATGTGATTGGGTGCAGTGGAAACAAGTAAAGTAAGATACAGGATCAAAACCAACAAGGCACACAGGGGATAAACACATTAGTAGCATACAATCAAAAGGAAGCAAATCACAG
Organism: Corchorus capsularis; assembly: GCA_001974805.1. Lineage (NCBI taxonomy): Eukaryota > Viridiplantae > Streptophyta > Magnoliopsida > Malvales > Malvaceae > Corchorus > Corchorus capsularis. The sequence goes on from AWWV01008342.1 coordinate 11,902, forward strand.
GATCTAGTCAACCAGGCAAATGTATTAAAAGTCAACGAATCAGTGGCCAATACAGGCAAAGTGATTATCAAGCAACAGAAAATACCTAGGAGGATTTTTTCTTCAGCGCATCATTCTTCCAATCTCATCCGAATACAGGGAACCGGCACAAAAGGACAAAAGGATTGGTTAGCTGAAAAGGAGGAAAAATGAGATAAGAGGAAAAAAGAACAGCTAGCAGAGGGTGGTTGGAGAGAAGCTTATCTGCTGAATGAGACTATTCAATTCGAGGGGACGGTCTCTTTGACTTCTCTCTACATCCTCTCTCTTTGCTCTCTTTGATCATGAACCCTCTTGAGGAAGAAAAAACGATCATCATCGCCCCCTTTGATTCTTTCTGAAACAAATCATCATCACCACTCTCTTCAACAGCTGCTCTCTTCACTCTCTGGATTCAGATACAAAAAAGAAGCGAATTCTCGGATCTCTTCTCTTTCAACACTTTCACTCTCTCTTCGATCTCTCTCTCTGATAGACTCATCAATTTCCTCACTGGATTCACTCTCGTCAGTCTCGCCTTTCCATTCTCTTCACCAATCGAACGCACGACACTACTGAAATCCTCTCCCTTTGCTTCATTGGCCTTGAACCCGAAAGAAACACAAAATCTAGAGAGAGAAAAGGGGATTTGAAAGCTCCATTTAAAAGAAAAGAAGAAAAAGGGGAAGGAAAAGAGAAGGGAAACAATGGGAGAAACCCTCGCTTGAAGCGTTGCCTAGGATCGAACCTTTCTTATGCTTTTGAAACCCTAGCCGAACCTTGTTCTTCGATTCCGGAACCAAATCGAGTCGTTTTATTCGAAGTTATGAAGGGCTTTGAGGTTGGCGAGGGTGCGAATATCCAATTTGGTGATAATTTGGAGAATCAAAGGCTTCCTTGACGAACTCATTTGAGGGATCGAAGGAAGAAACAAGTGGAGTTCAGAGGGAGGAAGAAGCAGAAAGGAAAAGGGGAAAGAAAGAAGAAGAGGAAAGTTCGATTATATGGAGAAGGGATGTTAAACGACGCCGTTTAAACTGGGGAAATTTGCAGTGTTAGCAGGTATGTTTCTAGCTTTTCGATTCGCTCCCCATTGCTTCAATATTTGTTCTAGTTTCATGCGACTTGGGATTATTTGTTGCTTGAGTAATCAATTGAGGGTCTGTTTTGGTGATTTATGTTCATGAGTAAGTTAGATTTAATTAATTCATGCATAAGTGTGATGTCATTTGGTAAATTGGGATTAAAAATGCTAGTATGATAATTATGGTGTTAGATTTGTTAAAGTCTAGGTTTTTTTAGTCTAAAGCTTTGATTTTTATTGATAAATGTGAAGTTTTTTTTGTTTGTGGCAACTTGGACCAAGATTAAAGATTAGTTTTTTGGTAAAAGATAAGGTTTTTATTTTAAAAAGGTAAGCTTAGTTGTTAATAGCTCAATAATGTTTAAAGATTAGTTTCTTAACTTAAAGTTTAGGTTTTTCCTAAGTAGGTGAGATAATTTGCTTATAATAATTTGAGATTGACTTTAAAATTAAATCTTTAAGCTAAAATTTGCATGGCTAGGATTAATTTAATTAATGAATGTTTGTAGAGTCGTCCTTATGTTTAAATTGAAGCCTTTGGTCTAATGGTTTGATTCCTTTAAGTTTGTGTTAATCCAAATTGATTCTTTGATCTCATCTAGAGTTTATTTAAATTGGAAAAATCAAAACTTTAATTTAAAGTTCGAATTTTCGGATTAAAATTAGCTTGGAATTTAAATATTTTTGGGCTAGTTTTAATTTGAAAATCACGATTTTGAGTTAAAAGTTTGACTTTTTAAATTGAAAATGACTTAAGAAGGGGATTAATGAATTGGTTCGGATTAACATTTGCTTAAAAATCAACTCTTTGTTTAAGAATTTGACTTCCTTTTGGTTCAAGTTAGTATAAGAATTAATTCAGTTTCTTCATGTTTAGTTCAATCAATTTGGTCTTTGATTTTGAGTCTGTTTTGTCGATTGATGCGTTTAGTGCTTTGATACACCTTGTGTTCTATGCCCTTGAAATTTGCTAATCGTTTTGTTTAGTGTGCAGAGGTCCCCGGAATTGTCCCAGTCTTGACCCGTAGCTTTTCATTTTATTTACTTATTTATTTTGGATATGTAATAATTAGTAATTTAGTAGATAAGTAAAGTAGACACATGCATGCCATGTTTATTTTTTAGTTCATTATAAATTGTTTGCATTTCATGCCACCAATATCTGTCTCGAGTAATAAAGGGGTGTTTTTAGCTACGACGAGCAAATCTCGGGTAAAGGTGCAATGGCACGACCTCTCGGGATTTCGCCCCGAGATTGATTGGTTTTCACGAATATCCCTGGAGGGCCGGGCTAGGTTCGTGAAGGCCAATTCAAGTAAACTCCTTTTTATTAATCAACTAATAAAATCGGATCTTGCATTCATCATTCCATACATGC
>AWWV01008344.1:0-30889 GCA_001974805.1 Corchorus capsularis
TCTGGTTCGGCCTCGGCTGGTGGTTTGATTAGAGGGACCTCGGGAGAATGGTTAGTGGGTTTTGTTTCCAACCTTGGTGTTGCCGATAGTCTCATGGCGGAGCTATGGGGGCTTCGCGAGGGCCTCATGTTGGCTAAACAGCGCCACCTCAGGCCTTTGATGGTTGAGTTGGATGCATCTATGGTTGTTCACTTGGTGAAGCATGGTGTTGAGGAGACACATCCTTATTCAGTTTTAGTTCGAGATGTGATGACCCTTATTGGAGAAGGATGGGTTCATAGAGTTTGCCATGTGTTTAGGGAGGGAAACCAGCCTGCGGATTACTTGGCCAATTTGGCACAGTCTAGCCAATTAGGGACTTCGGTTCTATTATCTCCTCCGCCTGGCGTCGAAGACTTGCTACTTCATGACTATGAAGGCCCTCCGTTTGTGAGGATTTAAGCTTTGTACCTTTGTCTTAAGTACCGAAAAAAAAAAAGGTTTGTCACCCGCGCTTCGCAGCGGGTTCTTAAAAGTTGTCCAAGGATTTGTATTAATAGATTGTAAACAAGAAAATTAGGAATTGATGCCTAGATAATTGAATTATAAATGTCATATTTGTGAAATGGTTAATGTCATTAATTTGGATATATTTTTTTACAGCAATTTGGATATATTTAGATTTATAGATTTCATGTATTTCATATAGTAACATAGCATAATTGAACAACTATGATTAAAGGTCAAACAAAAAGAATAGAGTTTAAACATCTAAATACTTGCAAATAAAAAGGAATAGTTTAAATCAACAATTAAATCTAAATTAAGATCGCAAATTCTAAATCAAATGGACTATAATTTAAATCAACAATAAGTAATAAATAGCCACATCTCTAATATATAAATTTAGGGATGTGATAATGTGATATTAAATTATTTTTTGGGCTTGATTTAATCTAAACCCTAATGAATATTTTTTTAAAAAAAAGGCTATAAGAGACAAAAAATGACATTACATGAAATCTAAACCCTAAGTGAGATAAAATATATGATATATAAACCCTAAGTGAGAGAAAGAAATGCCTCAAAACTATATTAAACCCTAAGTGAGAACTCAGATATAGTCCTGCTACCTCTAGGAGCAGTTAATTTTTCACGCAGAGACATAATTCTGGAGCATGACTTGTTTGCAAAGAGTTTGGTAAGTTTTTCCCATGCATCAAAGGAGGAGACTGCAGATGCAATGTGAGAGACAACACTCTCAGTGGAAGAGGCTATCATGCCATGAAGTAGTAATCGATCTTGTCTGAGCCAATGCTCATATGCAGGATTAGAGACCATTTCAGTGGTGCCTGCCTTTTGAATTTGCTTTGATGGAGCCTTATGTGTGCCATCAATATAACCAAGCAAATCGAAACCAATTAGGAGTGACTGAAATTGAGTCCTCCAAGAAGGGAAGTTGGTTGCTATCAACTTAATAGGGAGATGAGCAGTAGCATTAATGGTGAAATGTGGGAGATTTTGACTGGATACAAGTGTACCAGTGGGTTGCGAGGCAGCAAAGGAAGACATGGTGGAAGCAAAGAGATTTAAGAGATATGAAATGGGGATGGAGGGTGGGAAAAAGAAAAGGAGACCAGGAACAGACTAGCTCGTTGGAGAACAAGCTCTTGATATCATAATGAAAGTAGAGAAGAAGAACAGTTTTGGAGAAAAATGCTTAATCTGTATTATGTGATTACAGAGTATAAATACAAGTATAAGATAAGTGATAGGCTAAGTATAAGAGATATACATGGGAGAATTAAATTTACAATTCAGAATTAGTTAGCTAAGCTAGATTATCTCTTATCCATCAGTTTAGGATTTGAAATCCTCATTCCCTCCAATAGTTTATTAGTTTGGTACGTGATATATTAAATTTGTTAGTATATTTATAACTTCTCAAGAATGTTCGGATATATAGAAAATTATTTGATTGTAATATATTTTTAATGATTTATCATAAAAAAAATGAACTCCTAAAGAAGTAGTAAATGAAATTAAAAACCCATCTTCCTATGAACAAAATGTAAGTAAATATATCTACCATAAAAATATGAGTAATAAATAAATAAAAGTTCACCTAGCAAAAGGAAATCGAGAGAATGAAGAAAACAATAGACCAAAAAGTGGAATTGCAAGTGAAAAAAAAAAAGGTGCGGGGTTGGGTTTGGAGCCTGGAAGGAGGGAGATGTATACAATTTAACAACAAAAAAAGCTCATGGATCCCTGACGATAAAGCAATTTAGGGACCACTTTTCTTAATTACCCCAAAAATATATAAAATCTTTATTTATGAATATGATCTTAATTTAAAATTATTATTATTATTATTATTATTTTGCTACATAAAATTATTAGTATTATTATTGGTCATTGCTGACAAAAGGCAAACTGGAAAATTAATTAAAGGGTTAATCGATAGACAAGGACAATGTTTGAGGACATGTTTTTACCAAAAAGGAATTAAAGCTTATGTGGGTATAGAAGAAAAATAATGAAGAAATGAAAAAGAAAGCTGAAAGATCACTTTGGGTATTTAGTTTTTATAGGGAAAAGATAAATAAATAAGGTTGAACTTGAAGTTTTGCCTTAGTGGCCAAGATCTTAAAAGTTGTCCCGGAAGGTAGTGTTTGAATCCTTGTCCTCTCTTCTCCCTCCCCTCTAATTGTAATGTTCCAATGTTTAAAGAAAAAAGAGTCACTTGCCCCTATAAAACTACAGTCCTCTAAAAACTTAACAGAAATTGTTTTTTTTTTCTCTATTTGGGTCCCTTTCACATTCTTTTTCAGTCAAGTCTTCATCAATAATCATAATATTAAAATCCTGTTAATGTCTAAATTCTGGTAAATATTAGTGTCAACTGTAAAATCAAAGGGAAGGAAACATCTTTAGCGGCCTTACTTTCAAGTTTCAAGTTTCAACTTCAAACTCAAATGGTGAAAACTACTTTGACCCAAAATTAAGCAGATACCAATACTCATGAATTGCACTACAAAGAATTATAGTCAAATTAATACTAGTCTAGGTTTTTATTTTTAGTGTTAGGGCTATCCATTAGTCGGTTAGGACCGATCTAACCGACCGAAACCGTTGATTGACATACATAGCGGTCGGTTAAACAGTTGAGGTCGGTTAGGACGGTCCTAACCGTTATGTGATGTGTATATATGGTCGGTTTTCGGTAGAATTTTTTCCCTTATAAACCGAACCGAAACCGACTGACTATTTATATAATATAATTTTTAAAAATATTATATATATATATATTATTATTAAAAACTCAGAAATAATATTATTATTATTGAAAATATATATACCCAAACATAAAAAAAACCCCTCATATTTCTTTTTTCCTCTTCTTCTTCTCTCTCTTCTCTTCGAAACCCTTCTCTCTTCTCATCAAATTTTCGATCGAAGCCATCGATCCTTAGTGGTTTCGATCGAAAATTGCATCTTAGAAACTCCTTTCACCATTGCGATGAAAACCCCTATTTGATTTCTCTGTTTATAGTTCGAAATTCCAAAATCCCCAAATTTCACAAGTATAAACCCTAGTTCTACCTTAGTGTTTTCGATCGAAAATTGCATCTTAGAAACTCCTTTCACCATTGTGATGAAAACTCCTGTTTGATTTCTCTGTTTATAGTTCGAAATTCCAAAATCCCCAAATTTCACAAGTATAAACCCTAGTTCTACCTTTTCGATTTCAAAGGTAATTTTCGTTGGGTTTTGTTTTTAATATCTAAAATAGTCAATTTAATATGTTTTTGATGTCATTTGTTTAAGTTTTGATTGAAATTGATACTGATTTAGTAATTTTTCTATGTTTCAATATTAACAGGTTTCGAATCTCTGCCTTTCTGTTTCTGGGTTGATATTTGTCTTGACTCTTGTCTCTTCCTTCTTCATAGTTTCTGCTTTGAAAGTGAAAGGTAATTTTCGAATCACTTATATTTCACTGGTAATTTTCTGCTCTGAGAGACCAAACGTACTTCCACTGGTGGAATCGTTTGGGGTTTGGCTATGTTGATTTTCAAATGTGTGTGACTGGTTGTGTTTTAAGTAATTCTGTTTAAATGTTTAATTGGAATGAGCAGTGAGAAGTGGTTGTAATCACTCTTATCACATGCTCAGCTTCAAGTCATTAATATCTGGTTATTTCACTGGTAATGTCAGATGTAAGTAAATTTGATTAGGCATAATAGACTTTGTAGTGCTTAGGAGTTTTGCCAATCAAGCTGTTTTTGATATATATAATTGTTAAGATATAATATCGGCATAGTTGTCTAATAAGGGAGAATGAGATACATGTCCTCCTTCCTATGATGATTAGAGCCTTGGATTGTGGATTGAGTATGTTATTTTCCATGATTGTTTTGCTTTGATTTAAGATCAAAATTTGCCCACTTTGTGTTGTGGTTGCTCATATGATCATTCTAGCTGTATATTTACAAGTGAGTTTGATTATTGTGGACTTAAAGGAACTGCCTCAACTTTGACAGATATTCGTGAGAATTGAGATTGAATTGAAGCGTATATATGGGTGTTTATTACTTCTAAAATTGACAATTAATAATAAAATTTCCATGGGAATTTCACATTGTTATTCAATCAAAAAAGTTACAAAACATATTCTATGCTGGAATTGAGATTAAGGACATTGTTATTATAATATTAATGTCTTTGTCTAATGAAGTTTGTTTTATTTATGCAGATGGTTGACACTGAGCTACCTGATGCAGTAGTAGACATCCAGGTGGATGTTGAAAGTGAGAGTACTGGTCAGAAGGTGTTCAAGAGAATCAAGACAACAGAAATGTTGTTGCTGCAGCTGCTCGTGAAGAGGGGGTTAGCAGTAAACCTAAAAAAACTGCTAGGCCTGCACGAGGTAAAAAAAACCCAAACTCAACCTTCAAATAAAAGGCCTAGGGCAAGTACTAGTATTGTTTGGCAGCATGCTACTAAATTCGAAGAAAATGGGGAAGTTAAGGCTAGTTGTAATTACTGTGGTCATCAATATTTTGTTGACTCTAAAAAAAAATGGGACTAGTAGTCTTAAAAGTCATGTTTTAAAGTGCCCTAAGAACCCTTTGGTTCAAGCTGCTAAAGAAAATGATTCTAAACAAGCAAAGCTTACTCAAAACAATCAAGGGGATGTAGAAACTTGGAAGTATGTCTATTCTGATATTAGAAAAGCATTGGCTAAAATGATAATAGTAGATGAACTTCCCTTTCGGTTCGTTAAGGGAAAGGGATTTAGGGAGTTTATGGAAAAAGTACAACCAAGATTTACAATACCATCTAGACAAACAATTACCCGAGACTGTTTTGAAATTTACGAGGAGGCTAAAAAATCTTTGAAGGGGGTAATTAAAGGGGCTGCTGGTAGGGTATGTTTGACCATTGATACATGGACTTCTGTCTAGAGGTATAGCTATATGTGTGTCACAGCCCATTTTATTGATGATGAGTGGAGATTAAAGAAGAAGATAATCGGCTTTTATCCAATTAACAACCATAAGGGTGAGGGCATAGGTAAAACACTAGAGAAGTGTTTAAAAGAATGGAGTCTGTGTGATAAAGTCTTTTCTGTGATTGTTGACAATGCTGCGCCCAATGATGTGGCAGTAGCATACTTGAAAAACTTGTTTGTTAGTAGGGAATAATCAATTTGTGAAGGGAAGTACTTGCACATGAGATGTGTTGCACACATTCTCAATTTGATAGTTGGAGAGGGATTAAAAGATTATAATGAATCTGTTGCTCGAATAAGGGATTCTGTCAAGTATGTTAGAGCATCAAATAATCGGTTGGCTAAGTTTCTTGATTGTGCAGTGGCTGAAGAACTTGATACTTCGGCTGGTCTTTGTTTGGATGTTTCTACCAGGTGGAATTCTACATATAATATGTTAGAGAGAGCATGCAAGTATCAGAAAGCTTTTAAAGCATTTGTAGATGTTGATCATGGTTTTAGATATGAACTCAGACATGATGGGCTGCCAACTAAAGAAGATTGGGCTGCAGCAAAGCATTTGTGTATGTTTTTTAAAACTTTTTATGATCTAACTCTTAAAGTTTCTGCTTCTACTAGTGTGACAAGTGGTAATCTGTTAGAGGAGATCTTCCTTGTCTCAAATGCTTTGAGCCAAATGCAAAGGGATAGAAGCCGGAGTTGAGGGCTATGGCAAAGGCAATGAAGGAGAAATACAATAAGTATTGGGGCCAAATTGACAAGACCAGCATGCTTGTCTATGTTGCTGCAGTTATTGATCCGAGAAAGAAGATGAAATTTGTGACTTTTTGTATAAAAAAAATGTATGCAGAAGAAAATGATCAAGGTTCTTCTCTCTTGGCTTCTATAAATGAAGCATTGTTGTCCTTGTTTGAAGACTATAGGAGGAGAGCCAATCCTCCATCTGATAAAGGTTGTGAACCCCAAAGTCAAAGTGAAGGCAATGTGGGTGATGACTTGGGAATGGGTGCAGCTTACGGTGGTGATGCAATGGCTCAGTTCATGAGGGAAGAAGCCGAATATGGATTACAGCAAGTAAAATCTGAGTTAGACATTTATCTGCAAGAGGATAAAGAAATAGTTAAGCTAGGGGATCCTACATTTGATGTGTTGAAGTGGTGGAGATTGAATAGCCCAAGGTTCCCTATTATGTCATCACTTGCAAAGAAAATTTTGACTGTCCCAGTGTCCACCGTAGCTTTTGAATCAGCTTTTAGCACTGGAGGAAGAGTGTTGGATGTGTATAGAAGTAGTATGACTTCTAAAATTATCCAAGCTCTTATATGTGCGCAAGATTGGATGAAGGGGTCTGAAATTGACCCAATGGCAGACATTGTTGAGCAATTGGAGCTGGATCAATTGGCTTTAGCTAAGACACTAAGCATTGCAAACTTTATTTTCATTTTGCCTTTTTTTATTTTGAATAGATGAACTACTAATTGGATTTTTCTATTTTGATTTTTTAATAGATCTGAAAAAGCTTTCGGTTGAATCTAATATTGACAATTGAGCTGGATTGGAGTGGGACTGTGGGAGGATAGGTAAATATGGTTATGGTATGGTCCTCTGCTTTTCATTACTTTCTGTTGAATAGGTTTCTGCTTTTCATATACATGTTATTGGTTTCTGATACATGTTGCTGTCTGGTTCGAATTTGGTTCTGTTTTCTGGTTTCTGATTTGTTATTGGTTTCTGATTTCTAACTTATAACTCTCTCACTGATTTGATTGTGATTTATGAATTATGAAACTCTGATGCATTTGCTTACGCTGCCCTTGTTAATTTTTAAGATTAAAGACTAAAGATTACAGTGAAGTTAAAGTAAAGTTGTAGATGGTGTAGAGGATTGAGGATTCTTTTGCCGCTGCTGCCTGCTGAATGCTGATCATGACAATGGAGCATTGGTGTTGCTGCTCAGTGCTCGTGGGACAGATTACATAGATGCATGTGGCTGCAGGTTATAATTATTTCTTTTTTGTCCATAGACTATTAGGACAATTAGTTGGTGCACTGTGGATATCAAATATATAGGACAATTACTGCTCCTTAGTTTTTGTTGAAGGTGAAGCTTTTTGTGAATTTGTGTAAATGGCTTAAACTTTATAGCCTAGATGCATACTGCTACTAATCTTTTTGCAGGTTTACACTTAGACAATTTTGTGTAAATGGTAGTTGATCAAACTTTAAAGCCATGGAGTCTCTGTTATTGAGTATTTCAAAGGCAAAAACTTTTTGCCTATTTGAGTTTATGGCTTTAAAGTTGAATTTATAAATGTAAACCTTTAATTACAGTAATTTAAGTGCAATTACATTATTAAACTGTTTAACCGATTAAACCAATATAACCGACTGAACCGACGGCGGTCGGTTGTAGTCGGTTACATAACCTTGTCGGGCGGTTGGCGGTTAAGAAGTTTACTTAGTCGATTGACGGATCGGTATTAGGTACCCTTAACCTTAACCGACCGAACCGCCCGATAGACACCCCTATTTAGTGTTCACCACAATTTCACTATGCATGGGATTAGGAGTATTGTTACTATACATACATACATACATACATACATACATATATTTAGTCAATTACTATAGTTTTGTATATATTTTTTCCCCATCTTTCATGAGGAGAAGGGGGAGAGTGGGGTTCGAACCCTATTTTTTTTTATAAACTTGCTAAACTTAATGTCATTAGATCAAGATGTGAAGTTTATAATTTTATAATCAGGATGATAATTTTTATACCCAATGTTACATATCTCATACACATTTATTTCACCATACATATTTATTTTACCATTCAATACTCGCTACTTATTTTTATCTAAAAAAATACTCGCTACTTATTTTGAAAGTAAAAGGTTTGTTTTATCTTACTCCGAAACAAATGGGTACATGATAAGGTATAAAACGTGAATGTAAAAAATCATTCTAGTACATGAAAAACAAACATCAAATACCATAAAACTTTTTTTTTTCATACAAATATTATAAAACTAATGCATAGTGTGATAGTGCATACCTAACTACATTGTGTAAATATAAAATTAAATAACTTAATTTTGTTTAACTTCAGTCTTCAGCAAGTAAAATGATAGAACTGCATCTTATTATGATTTAAATTCATAGCGTATTTGATCAAGAAAATTGAATTTAAATTTCCCTCTACAAGATAAGAAAAAAGTTATCGAATATTATACTTTAAATAAAATTTTTATAATCTAATAATTTAAAACAAAAAGAAAGCAAAAAAGAACTTGGGGTGTTTTTTCTTTTCTTTTCTTTTTTCCTTTGATAAAATGATGCAAAATTTGGTCCTACTCCTACCAGTTGAGAGCCCATGCCGATTTAATGAAATTATTTAATCCGATCAAAATCTATGTTCTAAATATTTAGGTCCCATGTTCCTTTACAAGATGGGACCGTTTTTCTTGGTTGAAGTTTTTAATTAATTTTTACTTCTTACACTAACAGCCCCCTAAAAACTGAATTCAGTCCTCAATTAACGAATTAACAAATAAGGAAAGCTTAGAATAAGCAAATCAATTGTTTAATAATTTTAGCTTGTAATTAGGGATAGGGAGTGCATTTGCATTCTTAAAAAGTCATCTCTCCCCCCGTCCCTCTCTTTCTCTTTCTAGTCTGGTTGGCGAACTTGAAAAGCAAACAAACTGACGGTTAAGCCTAAAAAATAAAACCAAACCAACACACTCTCTTTTCTGAGAACCTAACAAGCTAACACTTCCCATATATAAGCCTTAACATGACCTTCAACCTTCGACACGACAAGGAAGAAGAACTGGTCGGGAAGTGACAAGTCTCTGTCTCAGACAGAAATATGAAAATGGTGCAAAATGGTTTTGTTGGGGAAGAAGACACGGTGAGTTCCGGTGGAAGAACGGTGGTTGTTGGGGTGAAGCTTGATTCACCAAGCAGAGAGCTTTTGACATGGGCTTTGGTTAAGGTGGCTCAGCCTGGTGACTCTGTTATTGCTCTCCATGTTCTTGGTAACAACGGTCAGTGAAAATTTTTTGTGCTTTTCTTTTTTTTTTCTTTCCTGTTTCAAGTTCTTAAAATGTTTGTTTTTTTTTGTGGGTTTGATTTTTTGGGTGGTTTACTGAAGTGGGATTTGGATTTTTTCTGTGTCTGTGTAGAAATTGTGGATCGAGATGGGAAGTCTTCGCTTCTATCGCTTGTCAAAGCGTTTGACTCTGTTCTTGCTGTCTATGAAGGATTCTGTAATTTGAAACAGGTTTGCTTTCATTTTTTTTTATGTATTTATTAAGCCTTTTTTTTGTCAATGATAAATTTCTTAATCTGATTTTCTCTGTTTGGTCAATGGGAAAATGGAGCAGAATCAGAACAATCGGAAATTTGATCTTTCAAACCAAATAAAAGACTTAAACGGGGCTGGCTTTGGTGATCATTTTGCAGGTTGATCTCAAGCTTAAAATATGCAGAGGATCTTCAATTCGGAAAATTTTAGTGAGAGAAGCAAAATCTTATTCTGCAACAAAGCTTATAGTTGGAACCACCGCCAAACTCCATACAATCCGGTCATCCACTTCGGTGGCTAAGTATTGTGCTAAGAAACTAACAAAGAACTGCTCAGTTCTTGCTGTTCATAATGGGAAAGTTGTGTTTCAAAGAGAAGGCTCTCCAGTTACTACTTTTGGTTCACAAGGTAAAAAAATTGAAATTTTTAATTTTGCTTTGGCTAGAAAATTAAAAATGAAGTTTTTGCATTTAAAGTTTCGTTTTTTTTTTCATGGTTACTGAGGAATTCTTTGTTTATTAATTACTACAGGAATTGAAGACCACAAAAGAAATGGTTTGCTTAATGCAATTCAGCGGACGATGACATTGAACAAGAATTCTAAAGTACTAAGTGAAGGATTTGCAAATGCTGTAACCAATCTGAATTCTGATGAAACTAACACTAAAATGTTGGAGCAGGCCTTAGTAAAAGCAAGTTCTGCAAAGCAAAATTGCTCGATCTGTGGCTCCAAAAATTACTCCTTGCTCAATAATTCTGCAAAAGAAGAAGATGGTAATGATGGAGACAATTCCTTGGCTATAGTGCCAGTGCAAAAGGCTGAGGCTGCAACGGGTTCGATTTCAATGTTGATTAAACAGTTGCCTGAAATTAGACCCGGTTGGCCATTGCTTCGCCGGGCGGTTTTATCAGACCGACAACAACCAGTTCCCGACCGGTCTTCTTTGAGGCAAATATCTGTGGTTCAGTGGGTTATGCGGTTGCCTTCTAGGCGTACTTTGTATATTGGCAATTCAGATCAGAAACAAGACATGTTCGACCAAAGTGAAAATAAGTCCTCTAATTTTGATGGTGCAATTGTTCCAGTTGGTGTGGAAAATGTAATTACTCCACCTTCTCCGGATTACAACTCAAGAAACCTGCCAAAAGAATTGGAAGGTCTTCATGAGAAATACTCTGCAACTTGCAGATTATTTAAGTACCAAGAACTCCTTTCAGCTACATCAAATTTCTTGGCTGGTTTGTTTCATTCACCATTTCTTTCTGCAACAATTTACTTTAGTTTTAGTCCCCTCTTCTTGAATTTGTTGTTTTGACTTCTTTTTTTTTTCTTTTTTTTGGTTTCTTTTTTCAGAAAATTTGATTGGGAAAGGAGGTAGCAGTCAGGTTTATAGAGGTTGCCTTCGAGACGGCAAGGAACTAGCTGTGAAGATCCTAAAGCCTTCTGAAGATGTACTGAAGGAATTTGTTCTGGAAATTGAGATTATTACTACTTTACATCACAAGAACATTATTTCCCTTTTGGGTTTCTGCTATGAGGATGACAACCTTCTCTTGGTTTATGATTTCTTATCAAGAGGAAGCCTTGAAGAAAATCTTCATGGTAAGTCAAACTTCCATAATCTTCTTGGATTTTAAGATTGAGAAAGGAGAATTTGAGCTTATTTTGTTACTTGATATTGCAAATTCAGGTAATAAGAAGGATTCTGGTGCATTTGGTTGGACTGAAAGATATAAAGTGGCACTTGGTGTAGCAGAGGCCTTAGATTATCTGCATACTAACAGTGAGCACCCTGTAATTCACAGGGATGTTAAATCTTCTAACATATTACTGTCTGATGATTTTGAGCCTCAGGTATCTTCCATTTTCAACTTCCAAGTCTTTTGCTTTCAAATTTGGGAAATGTTCAAATAACAAATTTCCATGTATATTCCATTTGATTTCTGCAGCTCTCAGATTTTGGACTTGCTAAGTGGGCATCAACTTCTTCATCACACATTACCTGCACTGATGTTGCAGGAACCTTTGGGTATGAAAATTTTCACTTATAATGCTCTAGAAACTTGCCTGTTTCTATTTTCTTTTAATTTATTTCAATGGGTAATATATAATGTCCACAAAAATGAAAATTCAAAATATTCTTGGGAACAAGGTTGGTAATGGTATGGGTTTCAGATTAAATAATTAATAATATTCCAATTTGCTTTCTCCAGCTATTTGGCTCCTGAGTACTTCATGTATGGCAAAGTAAACGACAAGATCGATGTCTATGCATATGGTGTTGTGTTACTTGAGCTTCTTTCTGGGAGAAAACCTATAAACAATGACTATCCAAAAGGACAACAGAGCTTGGTCATGTGGGTATGTTCTTTTTCCTCATCTGACTCACCATGTTAATAAACTTCACCTTTCTATTTCATTGCATAAGACTAAAAATTGACCCTTTGTCCAGGCCAAACCAATTTTAAGTAGTGGGAAGGTTTCCCAATTATTAGACTCAAGCTTGGGTGATGGCTATGATCGTGACCAGATAGAGAGGATGGTTCTGGCGGCCACGCTTTGTATTCGACGTGCCCCACGAGCTAGACCTCAGATGAGTGTGGTAAGTCTAAGTCATCAATCCTCATCTGGTTTTAATTAAGCCAGATGAATTAATCTACTTAATTCTTTTACAACTTGGGAAGTGAAATTAATGGTGTTTTTGTTATTAATTATGGTTAAAAAGGTTGTGAAGCTGCTTCAAGGTGATGTTGAAGTAACAAAATGGGCAAGGCTCCAAGTGAACAATGCCTTGGAAGGAGCTGACACAATGGATGATGAAGCATGTCCTCGTTCTAACCTTCAATCCCATCTTAGCCTTGCGTTGCGTGATGTGGAAGACGATTCACTCTCCATGAGCAGCATTGAGCAACCTGTTTCTTTAGAAGACTACCTCAATGGTAGGTGGAGCAGATCATCAAGTTTCGACTAACCCAAATACTAATTAAGCTACAAAATAAGCATATGATTGATTCACATTTATGGAATTCTTTTTTTTTTTTTAATCTTTCCAACTTGTATATTCTTTTGGTTTTTTTCTTGCTTACAGTAGTAGGTGTTGGATGTGAGGTTGTTTGCCTGGTGTGCCCTCCTCCTTCCCTATCAATCAATGTTCTCTATTTATGGGGTTAAAGAGTTGCCTTTAGTGCTTTTCTTCCCCCTCTTTGTTTTTGGCTCCTTCAAGTGGCTTTAGTTTTTTTTTGTGCTTGAGGTTACTAGAGGTCGAACCTAGTAACTGGAACTATGAGTCCGGGACTCTGATGATGTCTGATGACAAATGTTGGATTTAGTTTGCTCCTTGATCAAAATCGATTATTAGGAGTGGGAAATATATTGTACTGTTGAAAAGCTAATTGTGTTAATCTCGGATTATTTTCTCTTACAAAAGTGAGTATAAAGTTTTTTAAGTATATATTGATCTTAATTTGCCTCAAACTTGGCTAATGGCTAATAAGAGCTATTCGTTTTGCATTTTTGCTTGGACTTCTGTATCCATCCACAAAAGGTCCCTTTCAACCCTTCCAACTTGTTGGCGTTGCCATTAAATTGGCTTTTAATACACTATTTCAAGATTCTCTCTCCACCCACTTTAACAAAACCCCTACTTAATTATGGGACTCCTCACTTTCTGCTCAAAATCTTTATTTCTTTCACCAAGTCTAATCTTCTTCACTCGTTTAAAACACCATGAAAAAAAGTTGCTAATAAAATGTGTACTACCCTAATAGAGCTACTAAATGGAAATGTGAGGCCATTGTCACAAATAAGGGAATTGTCCACTTCACTCGACAATCTCCACCGACACTTGATTTTTCCTCAGCTCTCATCTCTTTGCCCATGACTTTCTTCTTTTAGCAAATGTCACTTCGCTTCTCACTGGTCACCATTCCATTCCCCTAGTTAGGTGAGAGCATAAGTTAATGCTTGGCCTTTTCTCAATTTTGTTATTCTTTCTTTCTTAGTTAAGGCAATTAGTTATATTTTGCCTTCCTTATCTACCAACCGAATTTTATTTGATTAAGTATATAAATTTTGAATACCCAAATCATTTCTATTTTAAAGATAAGAACTCGAGAAGCAATAAAGAGAAGTTTATGATTTGTAGCTTAAAAGGAGTAACGGATTACGCATATAAGTCTTTATCTTTCTACTAATTAGTTGCTAACAAGTAACAACCATGGCTGTTGAATTAATTGATTTTTCATGTGGGTTTCTCCCAAGCAATAGACATTGAAGCTTTAAGCTACTTTCAAGTTTCACACCACTGTCCATCGGAATCTTCTTCAATGAGATGAGCATCTCAAAACGCTTCATTGGTGCGCGGCGTTTGAAATTATTGACAAAATCATCAACAAAATCATCAGTCACGTGATCTATTGATAAAGTGTCTTGGATATTAATTCCAATGATTAGCATTCAATCCTTAACAACCTCAATTACTAAAAGGAAACTATTGATAACAAAAGCAAGAATTCGAATTCAAAGACTAGCTACATCCACCATCGATATGAACGAACTTAACGATTAAGCCAGTCTTATGGCATCAACATCATCTATTCTGATTCATGAAATTAACCTTAATCTCCTTATTTAAAACCACTATCTCTATAGTCGTATAGGGTCAACGTCCATCTTCATTGCTATCCGAATTCAATCCTATTCCAAGTTTTCGGCTTGTCACGACAGCCCATGTTCTCCCATAAAACATCCCCACTTTGTGTAAGATTTGAAAAGGAATTTTATAGGTACCCAGTAGTGCCCACTAATCTTTCCAATTTTAAATATTGTGGTTTTTTTGTATGGCTCTAGGTCATGTTGAACATTTTGGGTTTGTCACATGCATGTGAAATCCATAACTTTGCATATCAAAGGAAGGTTTGTTTGGCGTTCCTCGACCATTTTGGGATGGTAAATAAGAGACAAAATGCTCAATTTGCGGCCAAACGTTTGTCGCGATACTCGATTTAAGGCCAAACGTTTCAATTGCATCAAAAAAGGGCCAAACATTTTCGGGCATGCTCAATGTTGGGCTTTTTCTGACGGAAATTAGACAATGCCAATCACGCGCCGTTAACCCTCCGTTAAACACCTAACGTGGCTTTTTTTGTTCATTTTCATTTTCATTTTCCTTTTCCTTTTCCTTTTCTTTTCTATTTTTTCTGTTTTCTTCTTTTTCTTTTCTTTTTTTTTCCTCTTCTCCTTCTTTCTCAACCCAAAACCTAGCGCCGCTCCATCTCTCCTCCAATGTCGGCAGCTCCCCTCCCAATCCATCTCCATCGATAACACATCAATTTCAGCCAAGAAAAAGTATAAATCAGCGCTCTCATGCACCGGATTCGAACCTGCAACGGAGCTCGTTCCATTCATAAGCCTTTCCCCCTCTCTATCCTCCTCATTCTCTTCATGCAAACTGTTGTCAGCCATAGCTTTTTTGAGATCCGGCAACCTATTTGGTAGTAAAGGACGGGCTTTTTGCCATTCTGTTTGCGATTCTGTTGATTATGCTCGGACTCAAGCCCTGTATCGTTGGCCTATCGGTACTACTTATGTCCAAGTTAACCGAGTCTTCTAGCGCCTCCAGTCACCGAAGATGCGAGACCTGCTTCCTACTTCGGGCTTCGAGTTCGAACTGGAAATTCAGATCAGTGGCTTGGAACAATCAGCCATTATTGAAATCTTGATTCGAAGGTGCCATTTCTCTCTTTATCTTCCCTTTTCCTTCCTCCTTCAAACAGATCAATGGCTTTGAAGATGTACCTCACAACAGGTTTCGGTTCCCCTCAAGGCTCACTTCTGTTTTGATTTATTTTGGGAATTCTTAAGAATATCGGTGGACTTCAATTCTTCTGACTTTGTGAATATTTAATGATGAAATTTCTGATTTGGATTATCTGCACTGTAAATATACGACGGGGAAATGGAGATCGAAAAAGTCTCTGTTTTGTGGCGCTACTGCTTCTTTCTTCATTTTGTTCATGAAAAAAAATTATGAAAATTACAAGTTTTGTATAGATAAGAATGATTTATTAGGGCTGTCTTTTTCATTTTGTCTATCATGGATCGTAGTAATTTCTTTTCATTTTCTTCCTGCTGATCATCACTATAATTTCTTATCATGACGAAATTCGATTTTCAACTTTTCATTTTTATTATCGATCGAGTTATGTTTTGTCTATTCTTTCATTTTGGGTTTGAATTTTTGTCATTTGAAATTTTTTTTGCTCATTTGATTTTGTTGGAATTCCTGTTCAATTGGGTTTTGATCGTTGTTTGGGTAGTTGATTTTGTTGGATTTTTTTCTTTCTTTTTTTTTTTTTACATTTTTTAGGTATTTGTTGAATTTATTTGGAAAATTGATTTTTTTTTAATTTTTGGAAAGCCACCTGACTAAATCAAGTTCAGGTGGCAAAAAAGATGTCCTCTCACGCGTGTAAACGGCAAGTGTAATACACTTGCCTATTTCCGTCAGAAAAAGCTCAATATTGAGCAGGCCCAAAAATGTTTGACCCTTTTTTGTTGTAATTGAAACATTTGACCCCCAAATCGAGCATTGCGGCAAACATTTGACCCCAAATTGAGCATTTTGCCGTAAATAATACCCTAAACTTTTTTGTTTTTTTAAGGAAAGATAAAGAAAAATTAAGAGTTTGGTTTGGGCTCAATGGTTCTTTTGGGCCTAGATCTTCCATTTTTTGTTGAGTTTTATTTTATTATTTCTTAGATAATTAAGGTCCCGTTTGACATTGTTGCCATTTTTATTTTCTTGTTGCCATTTTCAATTTTTGAAAACAAAACACAATAAAACATGTTTGGTTGATATTTTTGTTTTATAAAATTTTGGCAACAATAGCCAATGTCTCCGAAATTTGTGAAAGCAAAAATTTGTTGTTTCCATGATTTTCCAAAACGTTTCCGCAACAAAAAACACGCGGATGAACAGTAATTATTAATGAAGTCTACCCTTCGATTCCTGACTAACGCATCTCAGCCTATTTTTCTTTCCCTTTCTATCGACGCTCCCTGCCTCTCTCGACCCTCAAGTCTCAAGCAAAAGAATTAGGGTTCGTTCTATTTCTCCCTCTTTCTTTAGATTCCAATCTCCTTGCTCTTCAACACATATTTGGGCTTGGGTTTTCTTTTCTGTTTTTCGTATTTTTCGGAACCTTTATCTCTGGCTTCTCTTCAACTTGAAGTTCTTCTATGCGCTTCTCCGTTCTTTCTAGGCTCTGATTGATTGGGATTAACTCTCAAAATAGGTATGTTAATTCCTATCAATTGTAAGAAATTAATTAATGGTATGAGGAATCAAATGCTGTCTCACCGTCCCATACCTCATCCATCTCTTTCACAACTCTTCAACTGGTAAGTAAAATTTACTTATAATTCTCTTTTATTTGGTTGTTTTTGTTCATGAATATTTTTCATAACAATTATTAGTGTAAATTAGTTAAATTGAATGAATTCAACAAATATTTGTCCTCATTTAATTATTATGAATACTAGGTATCAGTATTATATCATTTTAGTGCCTTTTTAAAGTTCACAAGTTAGTCAGGGAGTTCATCATCAAATTTTTTGAACCTTAATTTGCAAAATGCATTAATTTGGCCAAGTTACTTTTCTGATGAAGATCTCATAGTTACTTCTCATTCTTCTTCTCAATGAAAATATGCAGACAAAAGGTAAGGATTGGGTGCAATTGCAGGGGAAGTTGTTCAAAATTCTATCTTATTGTTCTGCCTGTTGTTAAGGTTAGTAGAATGATTTTGAGGTGGAATTTTTATTGTACTTTTATCTATACGCATTGGAAAAGATATATATTAGATGTTTGGGTTCATTGCATGCTCTCCTATAGTTCACTGCCAATGTAAAACTATCTGCATATTTTGGAGTGAATTTGTATAAAATAATCAAGCAATGGGTTTGACTATAAGAAAATAGGATTGGTATAATTGGTTATACTACCTTTTATTTAATAGAATTTAGGTTTTGGCGTGTCGACCTTTAACTTCTCTAAGATTATCCTATTTTTCATGTAGAGATTTGAGTAAGAGTGATTTTTAATAGCAACCATGTGTTGCAAAACTCTATTGCGAAATATACATCTCAGTAACAACAGATTATAACACAATCACTGTTATTTAATTGGCTTTCGCAGCAGCCAAACAATTTCCTTTTCCTCTACTGTTGCCTCCAACTTTCTCCCAGTTGAACAAAGCTTTTTGACAACATGCTGTTTAGATAACAAAAAATCAGTAGTAAAATTAATAACTCTCTTTCTTACTTCTTTCTTTCAATTTTCAGTTCAAAATGGAGCTGAAAATCAGTACCTGCATGTTCCAGCAATATCTGCTCTTTATGTGGTAATCATATCTGAATTTCCAAGACAAAATACCCATGAAATATGGTCATTGATCTAAATATATGTCCTGTTTTAGATGTGGATGAAACCCTTTACTCTCTCAGTTTTGGTTTATCCAATTGCATATATATGATTTCCGACAGTTCAAACTCTTCAAACTGTATTTTTAGAACTACGGCATCCAAATGCTACTACCATCAACCAAACTTTTCGGCAGGGGATCCGCATTCAAAAAATGGGATTGCTTCTACCTCCCATATTTTCAGTGAGATTTTTGACCTTTTTCGATCTTAATCTTTCTATATTTTCTCTCCAATTTTCTTAATTCTTCAATTCAAAACCAGTTTAAGCTATTTTCTGCAATGAATATGCAGTAAGCATAATGTATGGGGAAATGGGGGTTGACAGGTAGGGGCAGTCTCCTTAAATTCTCTCATGGTAAGAATTGTTGTTTGTTAATTGAGTTATGAGCCTGAATTGAAGGTGTTGATTTGTGACAAGCTCAAAGTGCATGGTACCATGATGTAATGTTACAAATTATGTTTTCTGTAATCTTCAAATCGAACATCGTGAGTTGAAGGAGTTTATGTTGATGCAAAAAGTTGTAATCAAGCAGGATGGAAGAATTTGAAAAGATTAAGATTAAACCCCAAGTTAATTTCTTATAGATTGTGCATTTTTCATGTTACAAATTATGTGAGTTAACTTGTATATAAAAAAAAAAATTGAACTTGAGCAAGGAGAATGATAGAGTTCTCCCACTCAATTTATGTTATCTTATTCATATTTTCTCATATTTTCCTTTCCCAAAATTATCCATAAATTAAGTAGAAGGAGATTTTATGTTATCTTATTCATATTTTCCTTTCCCAAAATTATCCATAAATTAAGTAGAAGGAGATGACATGTGAATCTCATACAATTATACCTATATAAAAAATTCCATACAATTATGTTTTTATACATTAATACAATTACACATTAATATGAGAAAAAGTAGAATTTGATAATAATAATAAAAATAGATGTTTGAAATTTAGTTGATAAAAAAAATATTTGACAAGAAATCTACTAACCAAACGTGTTTTGTGTTTCCAGATTTTTAGAATGCACAGCAATTTGTTTATCCAAACATGTTTCCTGTTTCCAAAAATTTGACAGCGCAACAAAAACAAAACAAAAACGAAACAAAAACAAAAAATAAGAAAACGGAAACGATGCCAAACGGCACCTAACATTTCAATTGACATATGATTGCACAAATCCTGGTTATTAGAAGGAGAATCATTTGATACACTTATAGTAAAGTTTTTAGAGTTCACAAGTGGGGTTAAAATATTTACACATAATCATGTATTTAATATGGACAATTATTATTATTTTTTTGCCGGAAATATGGACAATTATTCGATACATTGTCAGTGGAGGGTTTTTTTTTTAGATACTTAAGGCTGCAAGGGATTGAGCCATAGTCACTAGAACTAAGAGTTGAACACTCTACCACCATGCTAAATGCCAGATGGCCATTGTCAGTGGAGCCTATAGACTAAAATAAGTGGGTTAATAAACTGACATCTCCCATTCATTAATTAATTATGCAATTAATATTAAAAATAAATCTAAAAAGAAACAAGGCAATCCTTTAATTCCGCCTGTACAATCTATCATACCTTAATGACGAGAAATTATTAGGTGTGACTGACCCACCACGTCATCAATGAGACCAACCACTAATATGATGACAATTCAACAAATTTCTAAAACTCTATCCCAATTATTTCTCAAATTTGGGGACTTACCCTTTATGTATTGTTTATTTTTAAAGGGGGCTAAATCTTAGATTAAAATCGTGCCTAAATTTTAGGAGTTGACTTGACATGGCACAATCTTAGTGGTAGGTCCCATGAGTGACGTGGTAGGACGGTCCTATCTAATTATTTCTCCCCCAGCCCCATATCAACCATAGTCCCAACTTGTCAACTCAGAGATTTTTTCTACAGTTTCTAAAACCCTATCTAATGATATTCTTTTTTGAAAACTCAACAAATTATCCATTAAGAAAAAGAGATATTACAATCATTATTCAAAGAATCATGCAACCAAGGAAGCATGTCCTCAATCCATACAACCTTTTCATCAATAGATAAATCATGTTGAATTAAATGATGAGCAACCGTGTTGCCTGATTTACCTATATGCTGTAAAGAACAAATCTGAAACAGAATTGTCAAGCTCCTTGCTTCTTCCACATATGCTCCAAATAGTGAGAAATCAGGTTCATGCGACTTATTATTGAGGGTGATGCTATGTAATGATATTCTTAATTTCGAGACTTATATTCTATAAATCCTACCTTATTAAAGTTAGGGCTAAACTCAATGCTAAATTCGTGACTTAATTTTAAAAATAATTCTGAGATGGCAGACTTTTATTGGTTGAGATGACGTTGTGATGAGAGCGATCAATATAATAATTTCTTATTGTACTGGGCAAGAATTTTTCAATTTGATTAACTGGATTTGATTGGTGTGTGTGTGGGCTTTTGCCACACTGTGCTGGACTCGAGTAATTGGGCTTGCCGTTTGCCACAAGACTCCCCTAATTGGATTTGAAGATTGAGGTACTAGTTTATGGGGCTGGGTTCTTGTTTCTTTATAGGCGGCTGCCTGCTTTACAAATTACAATAGTTGGTTTCCTTGACTTCGCTCATCGTTTCGTTTCATTTGATTTTTGGGATTTTTCCGCTTCCAAGAATATGACCTCTTCTACAGTAATCACAAAGCCGCGGACATGGCATCGAACCAACGATTCTTCTGCCTCTTCGGCTCCGTTATCGGCAAATAAACCTTCCTTCACTGCCCAAACCCAGATGCCTAGAATGGCTCCGGCTGCCGCCACTTCTTACATTCGTAAAGGTAACACTCTTGTGAGGAAACCTGTTTCAGTTCCTACTCTTTCCCAGCCCCAGGCTTCTGTTTACCGGCGGGACTCTAGGGTTGTCGATGAACTGAAGACGAAGAAGGGCGCAGGACCAAACAGTAAAGCCGATTCCGTTGACTTGAGAACAGGAGATGGGAATGCCCCTTTTGAAAGGCCGGCGACTCCCCCTTTATTCAGTTTCCCCAAAGTGCCCAATCCTACTTCAAACTCGTCGACGTTACCAGTGCCTTCTTTCAGTGGTTTCTGTGAGACTACAACAAATCATGCAACTTCTATGGAAGTTACTGATGTAATAGTCAATTCCCCAGAGGATGGGCTGAACGCATCTCGAACTCCAGATTCGACTGGGGCTGACCAAAATGAAAGCAACTTGGCTCCTTCAAGTGCAAAGAGGGTAATGTATGTAAAGCCAAAATCCAATCAGTTGGTTGCAACTTCGGATTGTGGTCGTGCCTGTACTCTCAATAACCAACCCTTTTCTGTTTCCTCCGATGGCTACTACAAGAAACGCAAAAACCAGCTTATTAGGACTGCCCTTGAGACTCACAGCAACGAGGCTGTTAATGTTTCTGGTGGCAAGAGGCGATCTAACAAAGGTAAGCATTCATGTCTTCTCTTTTAGGCCAATTTTCAATGTTGCTCTTACCCAATGTGCCTTCTATTACCATGTTTTGCTCTTACCTCAATGAAGCTAGCTTTTTAGTAGAAAATTTATGTTGCCCTTGCCAGCTTTTGAAGTCCCCAGTATATGCTTCTATTAATTTTGAGCAATCTTTTTGTACTACATTATATTATTTGTTGTAGCTAGTTATTTGTATATTCCAGCTGTCTCTAAAACTGTTATTATGAACATCAAACTCAATGTATTAAAGTAATGACGTTGTCAAATGGGTGAATTTGGAAACCGGTTGCAGCAAGTTCAATTACTTTATTTTGGCTTGGTCATTTGTTAGGTCAAGGCTTAAATGAATTTGTTTCTTTTGCAGTTGTGGTAAAGGCCCATAAACCTTCCAAATTCTCTCTGGTCTGGACTCTGCAGAGTGCTAGGCTATCGAATAATGATGGCTATTCACTGCGTCATCCAAAGGTTCTTCCTCATCTGTTTCCTTGGAAAAGAATGACATACTGGAGGAGCTTTAAGTTAAACTCAGTTTCTTCCTGCAACAGTTCTTTATCTACAATCAGGTATAATTCCTAATTTATTAGCTTCTTGTTTTAAATATGCACCTCTTATGTTGTCCGAAGGTATTAAAAACTACTTTTGTTTTTGCAGTCGGAAAATGCTGCTATTGAGAAAGAGAAATACTGTTTATACAAGGTCCATCAATGGATTTTCAATTCGGAAATCGAAGGTGTTAAGTGTTGGTGGTTCCAGTTTAAAATGGTCTAAATCTATTGAAACACTTTCGAGGAAAGCTAACGAGGTACGGTGTATGCATGCACTTCTGGACCAAGTTATATCTTGATGCACACTTCAAAGCTGAAGTGTTGATGGTGATTGGGGGGTAAAATGACTTTGTTCTTAAAAGGTTTCTGTTACTGTTTAATAGGAAGCTACACTAGCAGTTGCTGAAGCGGAAAGAAAGAAAAGAGAACGAAATCACACTATTTCTGGGACAGGGAAAAGAGGCTATTCTTTCCGTAAGGTTGTTCATGGTACCGAAATCTGTTCAGGTAGGCTAATTAACAATCTAGCCTGGTACATGTTGAAAAGTCCTTTTTGGACTTTGTGAAGTTATGGCACTCTATCTGATGTCTGGCATGTATGATTTTGAAGAGGATGCTTGAGTAATATGATACGTTTCATGTAATTATTTGATATTTATACTGTAGGAGAACGTATATTCCGCATTGGTTCAGTGCGCTACAAAATGGATTCTTCAAGGCGCTCCCTTCAGAGAATATCAGGTGTTCCATTCTTGATTTATCTCATTGTTTTTTTGGGTCCCCACTTTATTTATTTATTCTTTTTTTAAGTCACAAGTATGTCCTGCACACAATGGCAAATGATTTATGGATGTGCCTACTTATGAAACTTTCTTTTCTTCTGGTGTGATTGTATTTGCATTATGGAAAGATTACATGGATGATTCATGTAGACTTTTGAGATTGCAGTAACTTTGCCTATTAGAGATATAGAATTTATGCTTCAGAGGCTAACTTATACCCCTCATTGATTTCTAAAACTGGTTAGTTAATCTAAAGCACTAGCTTGGTTGATGATGAATTCAACTGTATGTTTATAGAATGAATGTTATGCATGCTTTCCTCTGATTATTAAATGATAAAGGAGAGTTTGTGTTGATTTGTTGATACCATAAATAAAGAGGCATTAGTTTGCTTGCTGCAAAGTTGATAGAATATGTCCACTTGCTCAATTCCTTGTAACATAGAGCATCAAAATTTTGATGCTGAAATACCCAGATCAGTATGTAAACTTTCTGATCAGCATCAAATTTCTATACTGATCCTGATTCTGATGTCCTTTTTTATTTCTTGAAGATTTTGCAATGTTCTTGTCAATCTATTTGCTTTCTGTGTAGATGATGAGTCATCATGCTCTGCTGGTCAGCCATCGGAAAACAATGTGAAGATCCCAAGGAGATTAATGATTGGGAATGACGAGTATGTTTATATTACGGTATAATGAAATGTAAATATGATGAATTTACCTACAATTATGTAATTGAAAAAGCTTAACCTGTGCAGGTATGTTCGAATTGGCAATGGTAACCAGCTTGTTAGGAATCCAAAGAAGCGCACTCGTGTTTTGGCAAGTGAGAAAGTTCGGTGGAGTTTGCACACTGCCAGGTTACGATTGGTTAAAAAGAAGAAGTACTGTCAATTTTTCACAAGATTTGGAAAATGCAACAAGGATGATGGAAAGTGTCCCTATATTCATGATCCCTCCAAAATTGCTGTATGCACAAAATTTCTCAAGGGTCTATGTACAAATCCCAACTGCGAATTGACTCATAAGGTTCATAACTTGTCTGGTTAATTTTTGCTCTGCCGGAGATTGAAATATATATATATATATATATATATATGCTTATCATCTAATCTTTGATTGGATTTTTGTGCAGGTCATTCCTGACCGAATGCCCGATTGTTCATATTATTTGCAAGGTGTCTTTTATCTAGATTGTGCTTCTGTTTCTTGTAATTGAATGAAAGCTGAATTCTGACGAAATTACTTGCAGGTTTGTGCACAAATGAAAATTGTCCTTATAGACATGTACATGTGAATCCAAATGCCTCTACTTGCGAAGGATTTCTTAAGGGCTATTGTGCTGATGGTAACGAGGTATTGCCCTATCATTTTGAAAATACTAGTTAGTCTATTTTTTTGCAATTAATGCCACACCGGATTTTACATCATGTTATAAAGATATCTTCATCTTGCATCTACCTGGTTGTTAACACTGGTTATCTATTGTTTTGCAATTACTGCCACACCCTGGTTTTCAATCATATTATATAGATATCTTTGTCTTGCATCTACCTGGTGGTTCACACTGGTCTTAAAATTTTGATAATTTGAAAATTGTTGAAGCTTTTAAAATAGAAGGTAAAATTGTCTGAAAACAGAAAGGAAATCTTCCAAGTTATATTGTTTGACCTGTGACTGTAATTTCTGCAAACTTCCGTAACCAGATTTTGTTGTTTAGTTGTAATGATATTTACTATATCTTGACTTAAATTTATGTTCTCTAAGAAATTATGACTAGTATTGTAGCATACTCATTGCTTAAATTCTCTTAGAAATTACTTGATGAAGCAGTCATAATGATAATATATTTTCCACTAACCTATTTATTTCTCCCCAACCCTCCAACCCCCACCTCCCTCCCCCTTTCCCTACCCACCCGGCTCTGCCTTTCGTAGAGATATGTTCAGGATTTTATCATAATCAATGATCATCCACAATTCTAGAATTTCTATTTGCTACTCCCTTCGAAAGCACGCACGAATCAAACTAACATTGAATAAGTCAAATGGAATGTATCTCTGCTCTCAGTGTCGGAAGAAGCATAGCTATGTCTGTCCCAGTTTTGAAGTAACGGGCTCCTGTCCTCATGGATCTAAATGCAAGCTTCACCACCCAAAAAAGCGGAGCAGGACAAAGAAAAGCAAAAGGTCAATGGAACATAAGAATGCGTATGGACGTTACTTTGGTATTGACATTTTGGAGCCCAAAAGAGTAGTGTCTGAAACTGAAAGACACCAAGCACTAGATGATGATGATAATTTCTGTAATGTGAAATTTTCTGATTACATTTGCCTGGATGTTAGTGATGATGAAGCTGGGGAAGTTCATCGAGTGATAAATGATCAAATGGCCTTTGGTGACAATGATTCCTCAGATATACAATTAGATGATCCTGATGAGTTAATTAAACCTATTCGTATAATGAACAGGTAGAAGATGAAAGAATCATTTCTAGTTTTTAGCAGGTGGCCCTACAATAGAGGAATTGAACATGTATATACGGTGAGCAATTTGTTTTTTTTTTTTTTGGGCTTTCTGCCACTTCTGAATTGTTTAGTGTCAATTAGGCTTTTTCTTTCATGTCATTTTTTTTACAGGGATTGTTATTGTTTTATGTACCTTGTAGAATTTTATAAATGAAATGGAATGGAATGTTGCTACAGAAGTTTTCAGTTTTTTCAAGTTGAGCGAGGACAATATTTGTGTTGAATTGAATGCAGTTCCCAGTGGGTTAAGCATTGTGGTTTTTGCTATCTCTTTGATTTCATGAAATGTATTTTGAATTTTCATTTTTGAAGTAAATTTTACAAGGCTTGAGATAGAATTCGACAAACAAGTTGTGGAGCAACGATCTACTACATGAAACTTGAAACAAACCCTACTCTTACTTCCATGTACCAAGAGCTTGTGGGTAATATCACTTTGAGCCTGACCCAATCTGCCCCTTTTTAAACTTTTTTTCTTTGGTACCGCTTTTTAAACTTCTAAAAACTAGCACTTCCAAAAGGAACAAAATGTACTTTGTTAACTTGCTTGATAAGAGGACTGGAAATTGATTCAATTTAACCCAAAATGAAAACAGGCAATCAATTTCATTCAAAATTCTCTTCCATAAGTAAAATTTTGAGGGATCATCATCAATAACAGCCTATTATTATTATAATAATATACTTAATACAAGACACAGGACACTCACTAAGTGAGTGGTTTATAATAGTTTTTTTTTTCAATAGATAGTTTCTTTAAAATGATATAAATAAAGGGTGATTATATGATACACCGGCGGCGTAAATTTTGGATTCCACAAGCGGCTTGTGGAGTTGACACATGTCCCTTTTTTTAATTAATTAAGTTTTAAATATTTCAATCTAGTCCCTAAGGGACACATGTCACCCTTTAGGACCCGCTTGTGTAATTTTCTAAACTCCACCGTCGGTGTATTGTATAATTTGCCATAAATAAATTTAAATATTTTATGGGTGATTATATGATACACCGGCGGTGTAAATTTTGGACTCCACAAGCGGCTTGTGGAGTTGACACATATCCCTTTTTTGAATTAATTAAGTTTTAAATATTTCAATCTAGTCCCTAAGGGACACATGTCACCATTTAGGACCCGCTTGTG
The DNA here is from genome assembly GCA_001974805.1 of Corchorus capsularis. Lineage (NCBI taxonomy): Eukaryota > Viridiplantae > Streptophyta > Magnoliopsida > Malvales > Malvaceae > Corchorus > Corchorus capsularis. The sequence goes on from AWWV01008344.1 coordinate 26,773, forward strand.
TAATTTTCTAAACTCCACCGCCGGTGTATTGTATAATTTGCCATATTTTATTTATCTTATAATGGATAGTTTTTTTTTTCTAAAATTGGTATAATGGGTAGTTTTTATCTAAAATAGGTATTTTTTTATTTTGAATTTTTAAAAAATTGAGTTTGTCTCCGAATCAACTCGTGAGACAAACTCAAGTTTTGACATTATAATTAGTATAGATAATGCATTAAAACTTAGATTTATACTTTTCAATTGCCAGTTTCATTTTTAAGTTAATTTATATATCTTCAGAAATAGAGGATCTTCATTTCAAAAAAAAAAAGAAAGAAAGAAGTGGAGGATCTTACTAATCGCATTTTTGCCGGTAACTTGTATAGAAAAAGGGATAGATTTGTGTAATTAATCGAAAAAATGGGACATAGGGAAGTAGTGGCACGTGTGAGACAAAAGTGCACGTGGTAGTCTTATAGCCTTAGGATTGAATTTCGTCGTTTTGCAATACAACCGTTGGATCAAAATCCATTTTTTCCTTAAAATTAAAGGATTCAGATAAAAACCCTAAAACCCAACTCGGTTCTAAAAGCCCCTCTTTCTTCCTTCTTTCCTCTCATCCTACACTCACTGTCGCGGTCTTGCGGTTGCTCAAGACCTTCATCGCCCAAAGCCAGGCGTTTTTCGTTCACTCTTATTAAGGTTCGAATATTTAATTCGTCGTTTCATTTACTTTACTTGTCTGAAAATGATTGTTAGGTTTACACCATCAAAACTTAGCTAATTGCGAGTAATATTGAACAAGTGCAGTAACCCTTTCTAATTCGTGGCTCATTTTCGTGTTCATCAATTGTTTCTGATATCAAGGAATTGGAGAAATTTAATTCCGAAAAACTAAAATGGCTCATAGATTTAGTAGCCTTTCTCTCTGAAGACCCATTTGTCATTCTCTCTTAAGTAGGTTATGGTTTTTTTTGGATTTTTGTCTTGGGGTTAAATCGATCAGATTATTTGCTTGCTGTGATTTATTTCATTTATTGTCATGTGATGTTTTGGCTTATTATTTGTTGTGTGTTGTGTTGGATTTATTATTTTTTTTTTCTAGTTTTCAAGCTTTAGCTCATGGCTTATATTGGGGGTTTGATGAAGTTATTTGCTTTACTGTGATTCATTAATGGTTGATGTTTTGTAACTGCGTGATCGATACTTTGCTGCATTAAAGTTTTATGTTTTTGCTTGATTTGTATTTCTTTTCTTACTTCTGAATAGCTAGTGACCTCAACCTTGCTTTGTCTTTTGACGGTGATTACTTTGGTCCTTGGATGAATTAATCATTGCTGTTCACTCCTGTTATGCAGATGAATGTAGAGAGGCTCCAGAAGATGGCTGGTGCAGTCCGCACCGGCGGAAAGGGTAGCATGAGAAGGTATGTTAATGGTTTGGATTTTAGGAATTTCACTTAGGTACACGGTAGCCTATATGAATTGTTCTGAAGTTGAGTGCAAAGTTTGATTAGCTAGCATAGCAAGTTGGATGTTTTATCTGTTTTTTTTTGGTCATTCATGGCCTCAATTTATCTAAATCATTGGCAAATGCATGGTGTTTGATATTTTGATGGTTTTAATTTCTCCTATATGGTCATTCTTAATATTCAGTACATCTGAATTGTAAGCCATTTGGTTGGTGTTTGTGTGAATTTTGATGGCTCCATACAGTTTGCATTATCATGTTATTTTTAACCTGATGTTAACAGAAAGAAGAAGGCTGTCCACAAGACAACTACCACTGATGACAAAAGGCTACAGAGCACCCTCAAGAGAATAGGAGTGAATGCTATCCCCGCGATTGAAGAAGTCAACATATTCAAGGATGATGTTGTCATTCAGTTTCTCAATCCCAAAGGTAAATATTGCTTAATGTTTATGGGCCATGTAGTCTACTCAAATGTTTTGGATAAACTAACGTAACATGGTTTATTTTTCAGTTCAAGCTTCTATCGCTGCCAACACCTGGGTTGTTAGCGGCTCCCCTCAAACAAAGAGTATGTCTTGCTTAACTTTCAAGCTTTATGAATTCGATGGAATCTTCGTTGCTATTTACTCTTGGGAATTTTAATATTATTAACCACCAAAGGCATACAAATCTGGGTGTTTTCATAGCAGATATACACACCTAGTTTTAGACTTCTTTTGGCTGACATGTTGACATGGTTTTCTCCTCTATTCCAGAATTGCAGGATATTCTCCCTGGAATCATCAACCAATTGGGTATAATCTCTAGTTGTGTTAATACTTTTTTAATCTTTTTTCTGTTTCCATGAGTTTTTAGAGATTGCAAATGGATATTAATTTGTGACCCTTGTTTCTAATATGTTATAGGGCCAGATAACTTGGACAACTTGAGGAAGTTGGCGGAGCAATTCCAGAAGCAAGTGCCTCCTGCTGGTGCTGGTGCAGCAACAACTCAGGAAGAGGATGATGATGATGTACCGGAACTTGTGCCTGGTGAAACCTTTGAAGCTGCTGCAGAAGAAGAAGGCCAGGCTGCTAAATAGTGTTTCTAGAAAGAATTTTGTTTTGTTATATGTTTTTGACGAATTACTATTGTTTCTTCTTTTTTCTTTCTTAATTTACTCTTGTTGTAGTTGATGCTCTTGCATGTGACACACCGGATGGTGTTACCTAAATTAATGTTTTGGTTCAGAGCGAGTCTTCTCTTTGAATTCCTGTTATTGCTGGCTTGCCAAGATTTTCACCCCTTCCCCATAACAACTCCAGGATGATCTTAAAATGCAAAACGCTGAATCTATGCCATTGGTATGATATTGATGCATTTGTCAATTGCAATGCCATTGATACTAGGTTCTTAACCTGTGGTTCTCTGCGGGTTCTCTGAAAAGGGAATAAAAATTATAGAATACAATTGCTTAGTAACCGAATCTTCTTTTCAACAGCTTGCTTCAAGTCATCTTACAAGGTCTAAAGAGAACATGCCATGGATGTAACACAGAAATATTACCGGAAGTCTAAACAAACTTTCTGTTTGACATCCCTGTTGCAAATTTATAAGGCAAAATTTCTTACCTTCTATGTTAAAGATTCTATATATATATATATATATATATATTGTAAATGATATGCAAAGCTACTTATTATTAATCTAGATTGTGAAAGTGAATAATGAGGAATGTAATTTTAAATCCCCTGTGGGAAGCTATAGAAGAAATGGAAGGAAAGAATAAAGTGAAAGGACATGTGCACAATGAAGATTTTAAGAAACCTTTATAAGCAAAGGGAAAATGCTATGAGTGAGTTAGTCCATCAAGTAAGAATCTCTTACTTTATAGTATTGAACACTTGAATGCGTCACTTAGATTCAAGTTTTCAATTTGTCAAACACATCTTAATTTCACAGATAAAAGTACCCGAAATCCTTGTACTATATGAAATGTTGATTTTGGTCCCTGTATTTTTTTTCTACAAATTCATCTCTCTACTATCAGAACCTATCACCCGAGATCCCTCATGTTAAGGAGCCGTAACAGACCCGTCAAATTTACTGACATGGCACTAACGGTGTGAAATTTGATGATATGGCAGATGACGTGGAATAAAAATTAAATATTTTTTATTTCAATAAATTTTCTTTTATTAAAATTTTATTTTTGTTTAAAAAAAAGAAAGAATCTGATTTTTTTTTTCACAAACACCAAAAGATATTTCTCTCTCCTTACTAAAAGATCAAACACCTCATTTTTTCATGAAAAAAGGAAGAACATTTTGAATGTTCTAATAACTCCAACTGTCCGTTGCATTTTTAAACTGGATTGCTATTTACCGCCCCCCTTTTGCTAAATACCGTCCCCTTTTTACACTTTTGCCCTTTGTTCATATTTTGAATTTTCTAACAACTTCTTCAAACTCTCAACCTTCAAACCCTAAACTTAATTTCTAACAACTTCAAACTTCATTTTTAACAAATCTTCAACTTCATTTTAATCATAAACTAATTAAATACTAATTAATAATAAACTAATTAGATACTAATTAAACATAAACTAATAAACTAAGTAATTTTAATTAACTAATTAAAACTAATCATAAACTAATTGATATTAAAAAAATTTTAAAAAAAA
>AWWV01008345.1:0-24312 GCA_001974805.1 Corchorus capsularis
GCCATTTTCTTTGTTTTTTTTTAAATTTTTTAAATATTTTTACATCAACCCACGTTATCGTCCATTTCCGGAGTTCTCGGCTTGTTTCACATTAATAATTAGCATGTTATTGGAGATCTCAGAGGATTTGAAATTTTACAAAATAGAGAAAAGGGTAAAAATATCAAAAATTATAAAAAAATGACGGTATTTAGTAAAAGGGGCCGGTAAATAACAAACCCCTTTTTAAAACCCAGCCACCACCACTAGACTTCAAACTTGAAACCAAACAGAAATCAATGGAAGAGACGATAGTGCTCTACCCACCGCCAGGCTTGGGTGTGGTGTCCATGGTGGAACTAGGCAAACTTGTCCTACACCACCGCCGCTGCGGCAACCACCAATTTACCATTACCATCCTCCTTACAACTGGCTTTCGGGACACCCCAACCATCATCTCCTACATCGATTCAGTCTCCCAAGCATACCCTTCTATCTCCTTCCTCGACAACTCTCAGAAATGCAGTCGCGCCGCCATTGGCTTCCAGTTCATCCGCCTCAATGCACCCAAGGTACTCCATTCTCTTGAGGAGATCTTGAAAAGCTACAAGATCTCTGCTTTTGTCATCGACATTTTCTGCACTTCTGCTCTATCTACAGGGAAAGATCTCAAAATCCCCCATTTTACTTCTATACATCATGTGCTTCTTCCCTTGCAGCCTTCCTTCAGTTCCCAAAAACTCGATTAACAAACCACCAGAAGTTTCAAAGATCAACCTGACACAGTCTTTCATTTCCATGGCGCGCCGCCGTTGAAAACCATACACACATGCCGGAACCCGCTCTTGACAGAGAAGATCCAGCTTATCATGATTTCGTAGTGCATTTTTGTTCTGATCTGGCAAAATCAGATGGGATTATAGTTAAAACATTTGAAGATCTTGAACCCATTTCAATCAAAGCCAGTGCTTGGTTGTATAATATATATACAATATACACGTATAGATGTAATTGTAAACTAAAATACCCTTTTGTACATATATACTGATATTCGTTGTCTCATCTCATGAAGTCTCAACCATAATATAAGATTCCTTGAATCAAACAAGACGTCCTTATGAGTAATAACAGCTAATCAAAACATAAAGTGCAAAATTGCAGATTTTGGAAAACGAAATTGTACAGTTGATATGGCATGGGAAAATGGTGGTGGATGACTAAGGGCGTGCAGCGACTTCCTAACTAAGTTTCGAGGGCAATCAATGTCTTTTCACTATTCATTAAAGGGTGTTTCTCATAAAAAGTGAGGGGTATTCTAGGAATTTCACACTTAGGGGCAATTTTGTAAATAACACACCGCTGCTGCACGTCCTATTATTACCGTGCAGCAGCCGCCGCTTTTACCGTACACTTTAATTTGAATTAAAGGCCAGGATTGGATAGCGACGTTTAGAATGAACGGATAGGAAACAACCACGTGGCGCGTTATCAGCCATGGATAAAAAATACATGAGAGTCACGCGATAAAATTCCAGATTTGAATAAAAAGAGCGCGCGTTTAAGGATGATGATAGTGGAGTCACTATTAATAGGCATAACGTTCTCCAATTAGAGATTGACATTGGTGCTTAACTATAACTGAATGACATCATCCAACTATAAATAACAGAAATATTTTACTTGAATATGAGAATATTGTTGTTATAGTCTTTTTTCATTTTTCTGTAAATATGTATATTGGTAAAGGTATACGATATAGCAACAATACCATGACTCGTGCTAAGTACACTAGACCTGTGGGTCGTCGATCCTTTGTTTACAGGCGTGGTCCTAAGGTACGTGTTAATCAGTCTGTTCCAAAAGCACAGGGGGATAAGATGAGCAGACAGCGTATTCATGAGAATCAGTATGGCGTCCAGTATGCCCTATTGAACAATACGTCTAGTGTGTCGTTCATTACATACCCTAGATTAGGTGGGCCTGAGCCCAATAGGAGCAGGGCTTACATAAAATTAAATAGGCTCCGTTACAAGGGTACTGTCAATATTGAGTATGCAGATCCTGATGTTGGAATGGACCCAAATCGTATCGGTCTATCAGGTGTATTTACATTGGCCATAGTTGTTGATAGGAAACCTCATGTTGGCCCAACTGGTTCATTGCCCACCTTTGACGACCTCTTCGGTTGTAATCTCTACAGCAATGGAAGCCTGGATATCACACCCCAGATGAAGCAGCGTTATTATATTCGGCATGTTCACAAACGTGTCGTATCGGTTGAGAAGGAATCGGTCATGATGAACATATCAGGCAGCATGGGATTATCCTCCCCTAAATATGTTTGTTGGTCATCCTTCAAGGATCTTGATGTTGATAGTTGTACTGGTAGCTATTCTAATTTAGCTAAAAATGCCCTCTTAGTTTATTATTGCTGGGTCTCAAACATGCCTTCTAAGGCATCATCTTTTGTATCTTTCGACCTGGATTATCTGGGTTAATTTAATAAAATTAATTTGCCAATAATCATCGTTCATTATTATTCAATAATTGCATTTCAAAATTCATAATGGTTTTGCCTGCTGAGGCGTACAATTTCTATTAATGCATAAATCGACAGTGCTATTGACAAGTTCTTGTAATTGGGCCCTACTAAGTGTGATGTTGGACTCGGACCGTGTAGCTGCAACCAGTGATGCCGAGTCCCCTGGATCAAGCATGCTCGTGCTTAGCCTGTGTAGTTCTCTGTATGGGTGCCTACTATGGGCTATGTCGGACTCTGTGTCGTTAATGTCGCCCCCTATTGAGCTTCTTGTGGCCCAAGATTCACCGGGCCTTAGTTCAATTGCAGATTGCAGTCCTGCTCTTGATGATGAAGCTGATTTGATCAGCTTCCTCTCGACCTTCCCATACTCGACATGAGAGAAGTCTATATCCTTCCCGGTGAATTGTTTGGATAATATTTTCACAGTGGGAGAGCGAAAAACGACATCAACGGAGTGCTTGGCTGTTGACATCTTCAGCTTGCCCTTGAACTTGGCGAAATGTGTTCCTTGATTGACATTAGTGTCGGACACCCTGTAGTACAGCTTCCATGGAATAGGATCCTTTAGTGAGAAGAACGATGCTGAAAAGTAATGTAGATCGATGTTGCATCTTATGGGGAAGGTATATGTTGCTTGTAAGGATTCGTTGTCGTTCATGCGTCTGTCATGAATCTCGACTATCACTGAGCCAGATGCGTTGATTGGCACCTGTTGTCTGTATTCGATGACACAATGATCTATCTTCATGCACCTTCTCCTTACAGTTGCACCCCATTGTTCTGCAGTTGATGGGAATTGCAGTACTATCTCTGTTAAGTCATGTGTGAGCCTGTACTCGTCTCTATGAGACTCAATATAATTAAAAGAATTAGGAGCGTTAGCTAATTGAGCATCCATTTGAGAAGTCTAGGTCGCGCAGCGAAACCAGAAAAAATTGTTATATGAAGTATAACTAAATAACTAAAGACAAAAACAAAATTATTTTTGTGAAATAAGCAAAATAGTGTAAAGAAGATAAAGAAAAGAGAAGACCTATAGCCAGCATTACTTTACATGTATATAAAATGCAATGATTTTGGACAATTGGGTTTTGGAGTTAGAACATTCATGAAAAATGAGGTGTTTGATCTGTTAATAATGAGAGAGAAACATCTTTTGGTGTTTGTGAAAAAAAAAATCAGATTTCTTTTTAAAAAAAAACAAAAAGAAAATTTCAATAAAAGAAAATATATTAAAACAAAAAATATTTATTTATTTTTGAAAAATAATTAATTTTTATTCCACATCATCTGCCACATCATCAAATTTCACACCGTTAGTGCCACGTCAGCACATAGAGTTGGCAAAATGAACCCGAAATTCGAAACCTGCCCGAACCCGAACCCGAAATTACCCGAATTGACCAGAAAAGTCAACGTCCCGAACCCGCCCGAACCCGAACCCGATCCGAACCCGAGATCAAAATAATATTAAAAAAAATCAAGAATTATTTATAAAATAAAATTTTTTCATTATTGTTTAGAAAAAATCACATTTCTTCCTTTTAATATTAAATAAAGCTATTACATATATAAACAAATAAGTCCAAGTTCTTTATAGGTTCAATTAAGGGTCCATTAACTTTTAATTTGTTTAATCTAAGGCTTGCATTTTGATGATTTGTTTAATTTAATACTTAATGTGTTTTAATTTGCTACAATTTAGTATTAATTAGCATTAAATAGTTTAAATTAGTGTTGAACTATATGTATTTTATATTTCATTCAGTTAATTTAAATGTTGCACACAATACACAACTTAATAATTGTCGGTGGCGTTGTCTTTCCAAAGAAGAGTTTTCGCTTTTAGCAAGTAGGATCATTTTCTTCTTGAGATCTTTTACTTTTTTTTCATCATGTGGGAGTCTCTGAATGTCTCTAACGATGAGACAGTTCTTTCGTTAGTATTTTTTAACAATTACTCAATCTTTATATATGTTTTCTCCTTCCTCCGTTCTAAAATAATTGTCGTTTTTTGGATGAATGTGGTCCTAGGAATATATTGATTATCATGTTATATTATATACTCTATCTTATTATATTATAATTATCAATAAACTTATAGTAAAATAAAAGGTAAACAATTATTTTTCTTTTAAAAAAAAGCTTGCATGTTGAATCAGGATGAACCAGAAATTCGATCGGACTCTGAATATCGAAAGTGAACCCGAACCCGACCCGGACCCGAACCCGAACCCGATCCGAGCCCGAACCCGAAAATACCCGAACCCGAAAAAACCTGAACCCGAAAATACCCGAACCCGAAGTACCCGAACCAGCCCAATTGCCAGTTCACAGCACACTTGACGGATCTGTCACGACTCCTTAACGTGAGGGACCTCGGGTGATAGGTTCTGATAATAGAGGGATGAATTTGTAGAAAACAAAAGTACAAGGATCAAAATCAACATTTCGTATAGTACAGGGACCTCCGAGTACTTTTACCTAATTTCACAACATTTGTTAGTATTGTGTACTTTCGAGTTTGTAGAGATCATTGAGGTCCAGTATTCGTGATATGCGTTGATAATACTTGATATTTAGCTTTAAGCCTTTAACACAGACGAAAATTGATTACTAGATTTTTTTTTGTACCAAGAAATATCAAGATATGCATATTAGGATTAGGTATTCCTTGTTCGGATATGAAGCAGTATATGATGTAAATAAATTTTAGTGTTACACATTGGAGTTGTTTTTTTTTTTTTTGATTTTTTTTCTTTTGAGAGATAATTGGAGTCGCCATCTTCAATCAATTGTGAAAAATGTTATTTATGTAACAAAAATCTAAATTCTTAAATTCATCCTTAATAAGGAATTGGTACACCCTCTTTTTGTTGGTACACACTCTTGCAAATGCAAATACAGTATGCCGTAGCGTAGCGCGAGATAGAATCTAGTACTATATTTTATTTATACTATAGTATTAGTAAGGATACTTTATTTATCGTATAATAATTAAGGAACTGGCCTGCCACTGCGAAGGCATAAAGAAAGAAAAGTTACACGACCCCTCGTTCTAAGTCAATCCAATACAAAAAAATCGAAACTGCAAAAGCGAAGAAATCCAAACCACTCGATCAATGGATCCGTCTTCTTACGGCCACCACCACCACCACCATCATCACCACCACGGCAACCACCCAAGGTACGTCCCTTTACCTCCTCCTCCGCCGCCTCCTCCTCTTCACCATCCTCTGCCTCCCTATCAGCAGAGCCCTACCAATCTCTATCCTTCCCGTCACCACCTCCCTCCACCTCAGCCTCCACAACTTCCGCCTCCTCAGCCTCCCCCTCCTCCTCCACTACAACATCAACAACAGCTTCAGCAACCTTACCACCCTCTTCCTGCCCCACCCCCTCCTTTGCCGCGTCAGCAGCTTCCTAATCATCACGCTTACGATCCTCCTCTTCCTCAATACACTTACAGTCCCAATTTCAATTCTAACCCTAATCCCAGCAATGTTTCCCTCCAATTCCACGATTCCCCTCAGCGTCGGGTTCCTGAATTCGATCCCAGGCCTGACTACTGGCCCGATAATCGCGTATCCAGGCCCCATCCCGTTTCACCTCCTCCAATTTCGAATTTGGAACGGGAGGTCCATTACCATCAGTTTGATCGGAGGCCCGCCTCTCCAGGGATTGATAGGTTTAGGCATGAATTAGAGGAAAGTTCAAGGATTAGAGCTCTCGAGCTGAATCAAAGAGAACGAGAGGAACTAGATAGGGTTCACACTGATCGTTGGGTTTCTGACAGATCTTCTAGGGATTTTGGGATTGTTTCCATGGGTTTTGAATCAAATTCGAACAACTCGGGTTTTGATCACGAGGTTTCTGAGACTGTGAGATGGGGCTCGCATTTACATGATCAGTTGATTGATAATGGAAATAATGATATTCAGGAAAGAGATGAGATGCGGGGTTTTACAAGAAAAATGGATTATCTTCATGATTCAGAAGTGGAGATGTTTAGTGATAGGGCAAGTAGCAGAGAGGATAGTCATGAATTTAATCGGACACCAAGGAAGCAAATACAGAAAAAGAGTGCTCTTCTTAGGATTCAAAAGGCAAAACCGACTCATAGAAGTAGGGAAGATGAGAAATCACATTATTCTGGTGAGGGGAAACCTGGTAATTCGAGAGGAAAAGATTTAGTGTTACATTCGGATCAAGCAAAGGAAGAAAAAGAGAGAGAAGGTAGCCCTGTAGAGCTTGATGTGTCTTTCAAATCAAATTCATTGGTGGCTAAGGTGACTCAGACGACACCTTCTACCAATATCACAAAGCCCCGGACATGGCATCGAACCAATAATTCTTCTGCGTCTCCGTCTCCGTCATCAGGAAACAAACCTTCCTTAAGTGCCAATCCTTCCCAAAAGCAGACGCCTAAAAAGGCTGCTTCTTCTCAAGGCACTTCTTACATTCGTAAAGGTAACAGTCTTGTGAGGAAACCTGTTTCAGTTCCTGCTCCTCCCCAAGGTTCTCGTTCCTTGAGGTCCACTGTTTACCGGCTGAACTCTGGGGTTGTGGATGAAGTGAAGAAAGGCACAAGACCTAACAGTAGAGCTGATTCCGTTGACTTGAAAAGAGGAGGTGGAAGTACCACTTTTGAAAGGCCCACAACACCCCCTTTACCCAGTGTCACCAAAATATCAAATCGTACTCCAAACTCGTCAGGAGAGTGTACAGAGACCTCGCTACCAGAGCCTTCTATTACTGATTGCTGTGAAACAACAAAAAATCGTGCAAGTTCTATGGAAATTACTGATGTGCCCAATTCCTCAGAGGATGTACTGAAGACATCCGAAACCCTAAATGGAGATGGTTCAGCTAACAATTCTGAAGACTGCATTGAGCAAAATGAAAGCAACTTGGCTCCTTCAAATGCAAAGAGTGTAACGTATGTAAAGCCAAAATCAAATCAATTGGTTGCAACTTCAGACCATGGCTGTGCCTCTACTCTAAATGCTGATAAGAACCAAACCTTTTCTGCTTCCTCTGATGGCTATTATAAGAAAAGCAAAAACCAGCTAATTAGGACTGCCCTTGAGAGTAACAGCAACCAGACAGTAACTATTTCTGGTAGCAATTCAGCGGGACAAGTAGCTGATAAGCTTATTACAAGTAGAACTCTTGTTAAAAGGCGATCTAACAAAGGTATATACAACTATGCCTTAATGAATTCTCTTTTAGAAGAATCATCCTCTTGTTTTTTTGTTTCTTTTGGCTGCTGCAAAGCATATGTATAATCGGATTTTTAGGATAATATTCCATGTTAATCTTCTTCCACCCCATTTGCCCCTTTTACCAATTTTAGCTCCCCATTCCCTCCCCTACCGATTTTGCTTTTTGCTCTGTGACAATGGTTATGATGAAGCTAGCTTATTAGTCCAGGATTTATGTTGTCCTTGCCAACTTTTCAAGTCCCAAGTACACGCTTCTATTGATTATAGCAATCTTTTTAAATAATTCGTATTAAATTTTTATTATTAGGTGTAGCTTGTTATTTGTATTTTCCTGCCATATCTAAATTTGTTATCATGACCATCAACCTCAATTTATGAAAGCAATGACTTTGTTGAATCATTACTTTGTTTTCACTTGATCATTAGCCAGGTCAGGCTTAAATGATTTTTTGTCCCCTTTTGCAGTTGTAGTAAAGACCCATAAACCTTCCAAGTTCTCTCTGGTCTGGACTCTGCGTAGTGCAAGGCTATCTCATAATGATGCCAATTCACCACATCGTCCAAAGGTTCTTCCTCATCTGTTTCCTTGGAAGAGAACGACATACTGTAGGAGCTTTAAGTTAAACTCGGTTTCTTCCTGCAGTAGTTCCTTATCTACAATTGGGTATTATTTTTATTTCATTAGCTTCTTGTTATAAATATACACCTCTTATGTTGTCCAAGGATATTAAAAACTGCTTTTCTTTTGCAGTTGGAAGATGCTGCTATTGAGAAAGAGAAATACTGTTTATACAAGATCCATTAATGGATTCTCAATTCGGAAATCAAAGGTATTAAGTGTTGGTGGTTCTAGTTTGAAATGGTCTAAATCTATTGAAAGCCATTCGAGGAAAGCTAATGAGGTAGGGTGCATCATGGACTCATGGGCCAAATTCTTATGTCTTTCATATACACTTCAAGGTTGAAATGTTGATGGAATTGGGGTTTAAAATGGCTTTGTCGTTCTTAAAAAGTTTTGTTACTGTTTAATAGGAAGCTACACTAGCAGTTGCTGAAGCAGAAAGGAAGAAAAGAGAAAGAAATGGAACCGTTTCTGCGACAGGCAAAAGAAGCTACTCTTGCCATAAGGTTGTGCATGATACTGAACTTCGTCCAGGTTGGTTATCTAACAATCTTACTCTCGTACATGTTGAACTGTCCTATTTTGGACTTTGTGAAGTAATGACATTCTATTTGATGTTTTGGGATGTATGGTTTTGAAAAGGATATTTGACTGATATGTTGTTGTCAATTTTGATACTTTAGGAGAACGTATATTCCGCATCGGTTCAGTGCGCTACAAAATGGATTCTTCAAGGCGTTCCCTTCAAAGAATATCAGGTGCTACACTTGATTTTTCGTTGGTTTTTTTTTTTTTTTAAATTTTTTTTTCCTTTTCTTTTTACTGAAAGATGTCTCTACTTATTTAACTTTCTGTTTCTTGTGGTGCGACAATATTTGCATAATGGAAAGATTACATGGATGATTCATGTATACTTTTGTGATTGCAATAACTTCTCTGATTCAAGATATAGACTATTTTCCATTTTACTGTATAAAATTTATTTGATTTTGTGAAAATTCTCTCATCTGGGTTCCAACAAGAGGTTGCAGTTACATTTCTGAGGTGTGAGTTTGTGGTTTGCCATTTTTTAGCTTTAATAAGCTCAGAGGCTAAGTTTTACCCCTGATTGATTTCCATCACTGTCATGGTTAATCTAAAGCACTAGCTTCTTTAAAGATGAATTGAACTGTGTTTTTCTAATGATTTTTATGCATGCTTTCTCTGATTGTGAAATGACAAGAAGAGACAGTTTTTGTTGGGTTTGTTGGTACCATAATTGAAGAAGCATCGGATTATTTGCTGGTAAAGTTGACGGAATATGACAACAAGCTCTATGCCCTGTAACATAGAGCATCATAATTCCTTCTGAAAATTTTGACGCTTAAATACCCAAGATTGTAATGAAAACTTTCTGATTGGCAAAAAATGTCTATGCTGACGGAGATGCCAGATGTCTTTTTTTTTTTTTAAACTCTTGTAACTCTATTTACTTTATTTGTAGATGATGAGTCATCGTGCTCTGCTGTTCACCAATCGGGAAGCAGTTCCAAAAAGTCTTATGTCCCAAGGAGATTAGTGATTGGAAATGATGAGTATGTTGATATTTAACACATAATGAAATCTAAATTTGATGAAATTTACCTATAGTAGAATGTAATTAAAACAAAACTCTTCACCTTGCAGGTATGTTCGAATTGGCAATGGTAACCAGCTTGTTAGGAATCCAAAGAAGCGCACTCGTGTTTTGGCAAGTGAGAAAGTTCGGTGGAGTTTGCACACTGCCAGGTTACGATTGGTTAAAAAGAGGAAGTACTGTCAATTTTTCACAAGATTTGGAAAATGCAACAAAGATGATGGAAAGTGTCCCTATATTCATGATCCCTCCAAAATTGCTGTATGCACAAAATTTCTCAAGGGTCTATGTACAAATTCCAACTGCAAATTGACTCATAAGGTTCATTACTTGTCTGGTTAATTTAATATTCTGCTGGAGATGGAATTATATGGTTAACATCTAACCTTTGATTGGAATTTTGAGCAGGTCATTCCGGAACGAATGCCTGATTGTTCATATTTTTTGCAAGGTGCTCTTTGTTTAGATTGTGCTTCTCTTTTTTCTATTGAATGAATGCAGAAATCTGACAAAACTACTGGCAGGTTTATGCACAAATGAAAATTGTCCTTATAGGCATGTACATGTCACTCCAAATGCCTCTACTTGCGAAGGATTTCTTAGGGGCTATTGTGCTGATGGTAACGAGGTAGTGTTCTATCATTTTGAAATTATTAGCTAATCTATTGTTTCACAATTAATGCCATGCCTGGTTTAATACCATGTTAGAAAGATATCTTTGTCTTGCATTTAATTAATAGTTCACACTGGTCTAAAAAAATTGATATTAGAATAATGTTGAATTGAATTTTAAGATGCAAAGTAAAATATTGTTTGAAAAGAAAGGAAATCTTTAAATTTCATACTGTTTGACCTGCCACTGTAATTTCTGCAAACTTACATAACCAGATTTTGTTTTCTAGTTGCGGTGATATTTACTTTATCTTGATTGACATATATGTTGTCTGGGGAATGAGGACTTGTATCGCGGTATACTGTCCTCATTGCATATATATTTTTCCTATATGTGATGTACTAGTTCTGTTGGAAATTACTTGAAATGATGGTATACAAACACCCCATTCTCTTCTCTCCTCCTGTTTTGTAGAAATATGTTTAGGCTATCCCAGTAATCATGATCATCCACTGTTCTAGAGTTCCTATTTGTTACCCCCTTCTATAAAGCACACACAAATCACACTAAAATCGAATAAGTGAAATGGAACGTATCTCTGATCTCAGTGTCGGAAGAAGCACAGCTATGTCTGTCCCAATCTTGAAGCAACAGGGTCCTGTCCTCAAGGATCTAAATGCAAGCTTCACCACCCAAAAATGCAGAGCAAGGGAAAGAAAAGAAAAAGGTCAATGGAATATAAGAATGCTCGGGGGCGTTACTTTGGTATTGACATTTTGGAGCCCAAAAAACTGAGGCACCAAGCAGTAGATGATGATGACAGGTTCTTTGGTGGGGAATTCTCAGATTACATTCATCTGGATGTTAGTGATGATGAAGCTGGGGAAATTTGTAGACTGATGAATGATGAAATAGCCTTTGGTGACAACGATTCCTCAGAGTTACAATTAGATGATCTTGATGAGTTAATCAAACCTATTCGTATAATGAGTAGGTAGAAGATGACAGCCATTTCTGGTTTATGATGGTTCAACTGTTAAGCATGCGGCCCTACAATAGTGGAATTGAAGATAATGTATATATGGTGAGCTATTTCTATGTAATTTGGTTTTCTGCTACCGCAGAATTATTTAGTGTCCATAGGGTTCTTTTATTTTCTTTTTTTCTTTAATAGGGATTCCTTTTATTTGTAACTTGTAAACAGAAACAGAACTAGAATTTAGAAATGAAATGATATGTTACAGAAGTTATCAGATTTTGAGTTGGAATATATTTGTCCTGTTCTTTTATCATTTTCTCGTGGTGCAAGTTTCGAACTTGATTGAATGTGGTGTTTGAATCTTTGAATGCAGTTTTTAGGTGTTTGCTGCCACTGGATTATTTCATGAAATTTAAGGCAATGCATTATGAATTTTAATTCTGTGTAGTATTAACTGAAGATCCTTTTCACAACTTTTGCTCTCAAGCAAAATGATTCTTTAGATTATGACGACTAATTTGTTAGGTAAATTATTCAAAATTATTAGTGGAATTTAGCAAATTATAATTGCAGGGTTAAGGATTGACCTGTGTTCTTTAGGGAATAGTTTTGAATTTTAAAAACAAAATTAAATCAGAAAATGGGTATGTGTCAACTCCAGCCTGCTTGTGGAGTCTAAATTTTACGCTGTCAATAATTCATCATATTTAAAATGATTAAAAACAACTTAAAATTATTAATTTGATACACCGACTGCACATGCGGGTAGTTAATTTGAAAAATTATATCATACACTGTCAGTGGAGTTTAGTAAACTATACATACGGGGTATAAGGGTTGACATGTGTCCTTTAGGGAATAGTTTTGAATTTTAAAAACAAAATTAATTAAAAAATTGGGTATTTGTCAACTTCCCAGTCCGCTCATGGAGTCCAAAATTTACATTTTCAATGTATCAAATAATTATCCAATTAATTTAATTGGATGGGTTTACTGTTTAAACTTTTTTTTGGTCATTTTGATTTGTGGTTAATTTTCCTTTAATGGAGGCCATAATTTGTAAAGTTTTTCAAATCGGACTGACAATTGAACCGGAGAAAGGTCCGGTCACCAATCTGATCGGTTCAACTGTCGGTCCGATCCGTTAAGAGAAATTGAGGTTAAAAATGAATTTTCATATATAATAAATATTATATGTTGCATAGCAATAACAAAAAAAGCTTTTGGTAGAGTGGTTACGGCTGCGTTTAGTAGAACAGTGCGGTAGTAGTGCGATTGACACAATTTATGTACTGTACAGATGAAATTACACTGTACAGATCAAATTAGCTATTGTACAGATCATATTATTAGAGCAGCGATTAAAACGGAGATTACACTTAAGGCTTTGTTTGATCGGTGCACCGGCTCAACGGCCAGTGAATCGGTGCACTAAACACGGCCTAAGTAGCTTATGACTTTTTTTACCATGTTATGGGTTCAAATTCCACCACAAATATTCTTTTTTTTTTTTCAAAATTTAAAATTTAAATTTAGGCAACATGTCTGAAACTAGTCCGATTTTTCGGTTCAACCGATCAATGTCGGTCTTTAACTGATAGGAAAGTACTATGCTATTCGGATCTGATAGGCCTTCGGTTCAACCATTCAGACCGACTGATCCGGTTTTAAAAACAATGATATAATTTGACACTTTTTCAGTTTATTCGATAAGCTTTAATGGGTTGTGTGTTGGGCTCTAATTTTGCATGGTCAAAAGACCAAAAAGAAAAAAAAGAAAAACAAGGCGGGAAGGAAAAAAAGAAAGACAAGAGAGAGGGGGAGAATGAGTGTGAGAGAACAGTGAGAAGGCGCGAGATTAGGATTGTGCGTTTCGGGAAGCAAAGAGTAAAAATTTCAGGTTTTAGCAAGTCTATATGTTTGTGTTTTTCATGTGTCTAATTTCCACCAAAGTGAAAAATTGGGTCAGATTTCGATTTACTTAAAGTGATTACTTCTTCATCTTCTTCCTCTTTGGTTTTTACTAAGCTTAGTTGCTTTGAATGTTAAAAATTTGCTGAGATTTTAGCTTTGACGGATTACCAATTTAAAGCTAAATCAGTTTGTATATATGAGAGACTAAATTACTTTTGTCCAATATTTTCAGGAAAATGTAAAGGATTTTGGAAAATAGGCATTGTGAGTTTGTTCATTGTGGCACTAATGCTGGTTCTCAAAATAATTTTGATTATTGGCCTTGGATTGTTTCTTACTTTGGATCACATAAACATCTTGGAGCCTGAGGCGAATCACCATCTCAACAATGTAAAAATTATCATAATGCATTGAATATTTATTTGTTTTGATAATTTGATATTGATAACTTAATTTATTGCAAGATCAAACTAATTACATACATTCAGTTATATTACTCTGTTTTTATTTTTGTTAATTTCAATTTCTGGTTTATAAATATGTTCGTTGTATTCTATATGTTATGTCCTGCATTTGCTGGCACCTGCTTAGCTGAATCAATCACTTTTCAAGGTTTCATTAATTTGTTAGTTTCGTTATATGCTCCAATTTGTGAAGTTAACAATATGATTCTTTTTTTAAAGTTTCATTTTATTTTTTATTTTTTTTCATACATCGAGGTTGTAAGAGTTTGAACCCTAATTCGGCTAGATTACTTTCTTATGTATAAATTTATTAATTTCATGGTGTGGTTGATTTTTATTCTTTTTTCCCCTAAATATCTTTACAGGAGGTTTATGCCGGTGAATCTTTTATTGACATTCCTTATTGGGCCAGCCTTTGGTTGGATTCTCTAAATCACCAAAACTCCAAAACACCTAAAGGGCATTCTGTTAGCAGTTGGTTAGCAAAGCTGCTCATGTAAGCTGTCTCTGTTTCAGCAACATCAGCAAAACCTTGTCAGCATCAAGCTTATGAAGTTGCTGCAATTTTGAATCAACCAAAATCTGGAGCTTCAAGATGAGGAAATCAACAAGGAGCTGATGTTATATGCTGTTAGTTTTGTTCAACCAATAATATGTATTTACTTAGCCTAGTTAAGTTTACTTTTCAACCAGTTTTAAGTCTAAGCTGCTACTTATAATCATAACTGTGCTAGTATATTTTGCACCTCTGTTTTCTATTGGATTAGTGCAGTAGCAACTCTTGTATAAATTCAGACTTTGAGCTTAATGAAAATTATCATCTCTTCTAGCCATTTTTCAGATACAATTTTCCTTTTCCCTTTCTTCTGTTAACAGCTTGTTAAACTTATAATTTTTGGGTCTCTTCGATTGCTATTTTCACCTTATTCATATTTCAATCTGCCCTAGAGTTTGTTTTAAGACATTGAAACTTTCAACCCTTCTTAACCATTTTAAGCCAACAATTGGTATCCAGAGCTAGATTCTTAAGGGACCTGTTGTCAAAACTCCTTGAAACCTTGCAACAAAATCTTGACAGAAAGCCTGAAACACTTTGAACCTTGTTAAACCTATTTCAAACCCAGAAATTTTCTTTTAAGCAAAAATAGACTATCAACCTATGAGCATCAGAGTCCTTCCTCCCCCCTATTTTTAATGGTGAAAACTATCACCTTTGGTGTGTGAAAATGAGAAGCTGCATGCTTGCTTTGGAAATCTAGGATCAAGTTTCATCAGAAAAGGAGAAGGAAGATGAAACAACTTATGCAAAGGAGGACGATACACTCTTATTCTTGATAAACTTAACTTATGTTTACAAGAAGCAATAGAACCCCTTATATAGTGTTAGGGTTTGGCCATAAAGAAAAATAAGGCCCAACATAAAAAAAACTAAAAAAAAAACGTAATAGTTAAAATAAATCCACATGCTACCCGCCCCTGGGTGACCCCATATTTGTTTTAAGGCCTTTTCTGATGCTTCCTGGCCCTGGGTACCCCTACCCGCTCCTGGGTGTCATCAGAAACTTCAATTAGATTTCAAAAACAAGCAAAGTAATGAGCTTGTCTTTGGGTGGTTTTGCCTTGCTCAAATCATCTCCAAATGTCTTCAATTGAACTTCGAGGGACTTCATATCTTCAAGCTGAGTTCGAACAAAGCCCATGAGTGAATCCTTGAACTTCTTAGCTCTTGATCTTTTCATCGGACCATTAGGTAAGCTTAATGGATCAAATGGCATCTTCTTGGTGCTTGGAACATGATCATCAATATCTCCTTGGTCTCCATGCATCTTCATGCCTCCATCTAGCCCTTGCACATCCTTTCCTTGCTCTCCATAGTCATCTTCAAGTCCATGATCAACCTTGGGCGCATCATCCCCTCTCCCTTGAAAAAGATTTGTCCTCAAATCTGCATCATTATCAAAAAGAGACAAGTCAACAACATTAAAGGTAGCACTTACATTACCATACTCACTAGGAAGATCTAATTTGTAGGCATTGTTGTTAATCCTCTCCAACACTTGGAATGAATTTAGCTTCGTTGTTGATGGTCCATTCCTCTCCTTGTCAACTTTCTTGTATCGCACATCATACAATGCACACATAAGAGCATACAACTCTTTCATAGGTTGGATAGTTCAATGTAGCCCCATTCAATTTCTCACTAAAGTAAGCTACGGGCTTCCCTCATTGCATCAAAACAGCTCCAAAGCATCACATTCAATTTCAAATGTAGAATTAAAGTTAGGTAAAACAAGCAAATGAGCATTAGTAAGCTTAGTCTTTAATGTCTCAAATGCTTCTTGTTGTTCTGGACCCAGGGGCAGATGTATTCATATGTGGGGGTGGGCACTTGCCCACCTTCAATTTTCAAAATTCTTTGATTTTACATATAATTTTATATAGTGCCCACCCTAATTTAATCAAAGGTGCCCACCCTCAATCAATAAACTCATCAAGGATAGCCCATGAATCATTATTTAATGATACTTTTTATAAAGTCTATGCATAAAATATATTGTGCCCACTTTAAAAAATATTTCTGGATCTGCCACTGTCTGGACCCCATTTGAATGGTGCATTCTTCTTCATCACACTTGTCATAGGTGCTGCCAAGGTGCTAAAGTCCTTAACAAACCTCCTATAAAATCCAGCCAAGCCATGGAATGATCGAACTTGACCAACATTGGTTGGTGTTGGCCAATCTTTGATGGCTTTGATCTTCTCTTCATCTACTTCTATACCCTGTGCACTCACAACAAAACCAAGGAAAACAAGCCTATTTGTGCAAAAGGTGCACTTCTTAAGGTTAACATACAACTTCTCAACCATAAGTACATCCAATACACATCTTAAATGCTCAACATGATCCTCTAGAGTGCAGCTATACAGAAGTATATCATCAAAGTAACCAACAACAAACTTGCCAATAAAAGCTCTCAAAACATGGTTCATTAGCCTCATAAAAATACTAGGTGCATTAGTCAATCCAAAAGACATAACTAACCATTCATACAATCCAAGCATAGTTTTAAATGCAGTCTTCCATTCATCACCATCCTTCATGCGAATTTGATGGTACCCACTCTTAAGATCAATCTTAGAAAATAAACAAGCACCATGCAATTCATCTAGCATATCATCTGATCTAGGAATAGGATGACGATACTTAACTGTTATGTTGTTGATAGCTCTACAATCAATACACATTCTCCAAGTTCCATCCTTCTTAGGAACAAGCAACACTGGAACAGCACATGGAGAAAGGCTTTCTCGCACATAACCCTTTTCAAGCAACTCTCCAACTTGTTTCTCCAACTCCTTTGTCTCATCAGGATTAGTCCTATAGGCAGGCCAATTAGGAATTTGAGCTCCAGGGATTAAATCAATTTGATACTCAATCCCTCTAATAGGTGGTAATCCACTAGGAATTTCCTCAGGAAACACATCTGCAAATTCACTCAAAAGAGAAACAATATTTCTTGGAAGTTCTCCAGCCAAGTTGTTAGTACTCATAAGTGTATTTTGAAACAAAATTAAGATCAAAACAGAATTCTCATGCAAAGCACTCTTAATCTCACTCTTAGTAGCTAACATACACTCTTTAACAACTTTCTTTGAACTATCTTTCTTCTCAACCAAAACAGATTTGTTATCATCGCAAATAATACTCAATTTAGGTTCGAGTTTACTCTTTTCTTTAGCTCTAAATTCAGCCTCTAATCTAGCAAAATCATCTCTTAATTTCAATTGATCTTTTAAAGCTTCTTGAGGTGATAATGGAACTAGAGTAATAGGAATCTTACCGTACATAAAAGAGTACTTGTTTGTCTCGCCATCATGCTGAACTTTGTTGTCATATTGCCAAGGCCTCCCAAGCAACACATGACAAGCTTGCATTGGCAAGATATCACACAAGACTTCCTCTTTGTACTTGCCCAAAGAAAGAGTAATCAAAACTTGTTTGTTAACCCTAATTTCTTCTCTATCATTGAACCACCTAAGCTATAGGGTTTAAGATGCTTAGTAGTAGGTAGTTGCAACTCCTTCAACAAATAAACACTACCTATATTTGTACAACTCCCACCATCGATGATCACACTACTAGGTTTACCATTCACATAGCATCTACTGTGAAACAAATTCTCCTTTTGATTTTGAACATCCCCTTTCACATAAGCACTCAATGTTCTCCTAGCAACCAAACTCTTAAGTGGAACTAACTCATTATCATCATCAATTGCAGCCTCATCATCATCCGCTTCATCATCACCATCCCCACTAAAATCTAGGTTAAAATCCTCTTCTTCACTCAAAAGCTCACCATGCTCATTAAAATACATCACCTTCTTGTTAACACAATCTCTAGCATGGTGACCAAATCCTTGACACTTAAAACACTTAATATGAGATTTAGATGATGCATTTGAAGAACCCTTACTTTCGGTTTTAGGACTTACAAACCCCTTTTGCGCAATCTCCTTCTCCTTGTTTGGTGTTTTCTAAACTTTCTTGTATGGAGTTTTCCATGAGCTACTTGGTGATGAGTAACTCTTCTTGATCGAGCTATTCCTTTTAACTTGACCCTCGACCTTCAAAGCATGTTGCAACATCTCTTCTAAATCATAATGTTGTTGCATCTCCACAATGTCATGAATCTCCCTATTCAAACCCGAAAGAAACCTAGCCATAGTAGCTTGTGGAACTTCTTCAACTTCAGCCCTAGACATCAACAACATCATCTCCGAATAGTACTCATCAATACTCTTAGATCCTTACCTCAAAGCTTGCAGTCTTTGATAAATAGAATTGATGTAGTCACTTGACACAAATCTCCTCCTCATGGCACTCTTCAAATCAGCCCATGTATCAATCGGCCTTTCCCTATTTCTCCTTCTAGATTGCACCAATTGATTCAACCAATTTAAAGCATTCTCAACAAACTCAAGGATAGCAATTTGTACCTTCTTAGATTCGGCATAGGGATGATAGTCAAAGTACATATCCAACTTAAATTCCCAATCCTAATAATCCTCTGGAACTCCCATTCCATTGAACTTAGGAATTGTGTACTTGATGTTGTCTTTAGGCTCCACTCTCTCAACAACCCTTCTAGGCCGCAAGTTATCCATATAAGCTTGTCCTCCAGCTTCTTATTCTCTCAATCGATCTAATGGACCTCCCCTAGCAACTTGTCTAGGAGCTTGAGGCTCCCTAGCATCATCACCTAATTCACCTCTCCTTGGTGGTGGTAATTGAGCAAGATTAGCCCTAGCTTGATTTTGGGCCTCTCTCACTTATTGAACTTCATTAGCTAAGGTCTCCATCATTTGATCAAATCTCATAGACACGTTGTCTAGTCATTGCACAAGGTTTTGCAACACATTGGCCAAATCAGCCTAATTTTCTCCATCCCCCTTATCTCCCATTGTACCTGCACAAAAAAATTAGTATTGATGAAGAAAAATCCTCACAACAGTGTGTGTGTGTTTACCACAATGCGCTCTCGTGTTTGTACACAACTAAGTGTTAGGTAGCCAACCCACTAATCACTCTTGATAGTCTCACACAATCTGGCTTTTACCATTCCATTTAGTTTCAATAGGCCTAATAAGAACAACTTGTAAGGATCAATTCGCTCTTCTCCTGACCTACTTGAGAAACAAACAATTAGTAGCAACAACTTAATGTGAAACATAGGTAAGTGATCTAGAAACACCAAACCAACTTGTAGAAATCTTATGTCGATGTAGATAGTCTCAATTTGCTGCAAAAATCACAATCAACACAAACAAATCACAAAATCCAATTCAAGCTTAGCAATCCTATTTTGAACCACTTAATTCCCAACTTGAATTCGATGTGCTCCAAACTGAATTCTTTCAAATTAAATCTTCAATTGCAGCAAAAGCTTCCCAAAATCTTCAAACAAACTTTCAATTGCAACAATTAAGATTAATTGCAAAATCACAAACCCTAATCAAGAAACCCTAATCAGGTTATTTGGGGAACCTCAATCCGCAAACTTTTTTGTTTTTTTTTTTTTGAATTTTCACTATTTTCCCAGAAAGATCAAGATGTAAGAACCCTAAATCTAAAATTTCAACCAAATCGGACCACTAATGAATGCAGAACAAAAATCCGATTTTTTTTTTTATTTTTCAATATTTTTCGATATTTTTGTTGTATAAGGACTCCAAATCTAAAATTTCAAGGCAATTGGACTTATAATGAATCTAGAACAAAAATCGAAAGTTTCTGAATTTTTTTTTTCAACTTTGCGATATGGATGAAGATGAAACTAAAACTTGATGAATGATGAATAGAAGGATAGATTTACCGATTGAAGATGAAAACCTATGCTCTGATTACCAATTGATACGAATCTAGTTGTGATAGATTCAAATCTGCACTTGAATTCCTCCAAAGATCAAACTTGAAAACTCCAACTCTAGACTTGATGAAATCGATAGTCTTCAACAAAGCTCTCTTCTTCGTTCGTCGGCCTTAGATGATTAATTAGACTTGCAATTAACAATCTAATATCACAAGATTCACAAACAACTAAGTATTCACTATTTAATTGTTTGCTAGGACTCTACAAGATTTTAGAAATCCTAAGTATGTTCAAATTAGAACAATGAAGCTAAATTCACAAAGATGAACTCTTATTCTTGATAAACTTAACTTATGTTTATAAGAAGCAGTGGAACCCCTTATATAGTGTTAGGGTTTGGCCATAAAGAAAAATAAGGCCCAACATAAAAATAAACTAAAAAAAACGCAATAATTAAAATAAATCCATAGGCTACCCGCCCCTAGGTACCCCTTTTCGGCCCTGGGAGACCTCAGACTTGTTTTAAGGCTTTTTCTGATGCTGCCCGGCCCTGGGTACCCCTACCTGCTCCTGTGTGTCATCAAAAACTTCAATTATGTTTCAAAAACAAGTAAAGTAATGTGCTTGTCTTTAGGTGGTTTTGCCTTGCTCAAATCATCTCCAAATGTCTTCAATTAAACTTCAAGGGACTTCATATCTTCAAGATGAGTACGAACAAAGCCCATGAGTGAATCCTTGGACTTCTTAGCTCTTGATCTTGTCATCGGACCATTAGGTAAGCTTAATGGATCAAATGTCATCTTCTTGGTGCTTGGAACATGATCATCGATATCTCCTTGGTCTTCATGCATCTTCATGCCTCCATGCAGCCCTTGCACATCCTTTCCTTGCTCTCCATAGTCATCTTCAATTCCATGATCAACCTTGGGCACATCAGAGGAGCTGCTGTCAAGATCGAACCAAGAACTGCACCACCATCAAGGGGAAAGCTACTTTAACAAAAACATAAAGCTCTAGTTTACACCAAAGAGCTTTAACAAAACCAATCTTTGCAAGGGTGATGAATTGTACAATAACAAGGCAAGCTTGGGAAATCATCAGAAATGAATTTGGTGGATCAGAACAAAGAAGGCTGTCAAATATTATGAAGTTAAGGAGGGATTATGAAACTTTGAAGATGAGAAATGATGAAACCATCAGAGCATATGCTGACAGAGTTATTGAAATTGTAAACAAACTAAAGCTGTATGGTGAAGATGAGTATACAGAACCAAAAGTTGTAATGAAAATTCATACTACTCTGCCCCAAATATTTGAAGTAAACATTCTCACTCTTGAGGCCAAAGGACCAGATTTCAACAAGCTGACACTAGCAGAAGTGATAAATACTCTTCAAGCATTTGAGCAGAGAACCAAAGAAAAACTCCAAGGTGATTCAGAAGGAGATCTATATGCAAAGGCCTTTGAGAAAAGCAAAGGCAAAAAGCCTTGGCCAGAAACCAAAAAAGTGGGTGAAAGGAACCGGTACCCTCCATGCATTCACTGTAAGAAATCTTCTCATATAGCTAAATTTTTCTATTTTAGACCTGATGCAATTTGTGGATATTGCAAAGAAAAGGGACATGTTGAAAAAGTTTGTAAAAGCAAGTATAAGGGCAAGAGACAGATGTAGCAAGCAAAGCCAGCACAGATTGAAGAAGATGAGCAGCAATAAGAAGAACATCTTTTTGTTGCGAATTGTTTTTGAATTTCCTTGTTATTTGTTCCATCTTTTAACCAAACTGAGATGCTTCACTTTGAAAGCAAAACTCAAATTTTAAACCCAATTTTCAACCATTGTTAACCATTGTAAAATCAACCTTTGTCAACCATTTTAAAACCAACCATTTTAAAACTCTGGTATTTTAACCAAGCCATTGCCAAATGAGAAATTTGAAGAGTTAAGAATGAAGATCAGTGTTTCACACCTTTGTAAGCAAGGAGGAGTGTCAACAGTTGGTTAGCAAATTTGCTCATGTAAGATGCCTGTTTCAGCAATAGCAGCAAAACCTTGTCAGCATCAAGCTTATGAAGTTGTTACAATTTTGAATCAACCAAAATCTAAAGCTTCAAAATTAGGCAATCAGCAAGGAGCTGATGTTATATGCTGTTAGTTTGCCTTTTGTTCAACCAATAATATGTATTTACTTAGCCTAGTTAAGTTTACTTTTGAACCAGTTTTAACTCTAAGCTGCTACTTGTAATCATAGTTGTGCTAGTCTATTTTTCACCTTTGTTTTCTATTGGATTAGTGCAGTAGCAACTCTTGTATAAATTCAGACTTTGAGCTTAATGAAAATTATCATCTCTTCTAGCCATTTTTTAGCTACACTTTTCTTTTTCCCTTTCTTTTGTTAACAGCTTGTTAAACTTATAATTTATGGGTCTCTTTGATCGCTATTTTCACCTTGTTCATATTTCAATCTGTCCTAGAGTTAGTTTTGAGACATTCTGAAACTCTCAACCCTTGTTAACCATTTTAAACCAACACATTCTCTTAGGTTGCTTTTCTCCAGGTTACATTCTTTAATTTTCCAATCATCACTCAAATTTATATATCAATTTTTGTATTTAACATTTTCTTTTTGGGTTCTTTTGGGGAACTTGCACAAGGAATCTTGGAAACCTGCTTCTAATTTTGCTCCCAGCAGTATGTGAGGAATCAAATAGTCCATTTGGAGATCCATTTGTTTGTTCTAAATCTGTTAAGCCATATGTTGCGACAATATCTTTATCAGTAAGAATTTTTTTGCTTTGAATTGTTTTTTGAATCAAATAGTCCATTCGGTTTGTCTAATGGTGAAATATAAAATAAAATAAAATTCCCTGATGATTATAATTTGTTCTGAACGTTTGGTGTCTTTGCCATGACAAAATGTGACATGTTTCCCTTCCAATCAGTTTGCAGGACAGAGGCAGGTTCTGATGAACTAATTCAAGAAGCTGGATGCACAACATTCAATCCCATTTCTTGCTAAGGTAGTATTTATGTGATTGTTTTTATAAGTAGTTATTCTCTCTTATGATTTGAATTTATTTAGACTAATGATGTCAAGGCAACCAATGAGGTATTTTGGAAAGGTGGAACTTTATTATTGACTCTTATGATGAGGTTCTTGAGAAAGGGTAAGATTTTTGATGATTTGCTTTCAATTTCCCATTTAATTAATATGCTTTTTTCTTCTTTTATGTTAAGTATGAAGGTTGCCAGTTTCAGTTTCTAAAAAGTTAGACACTTTTGCTTTCAAAAGAAATTTATCGCCTTGAAGTTCATTGCATTCTCTGTCTTGGTGGTTTCTGGGTATTGTCTAGCCCTCCTGTAAACTATGAAAATCGCTGCCATGGATGGAATACAACTATAGATGACCAAAAATATGATTATGAGAAGTTGACTGAGTTGTTGACTTCAATGTGCTTTAAATTGTATGCCAAAAAGGATGATATTGTTGTGTGGCAAAAATTTTCAGATAATAGTTGTTACAATAAGCTTGTTGAACCAGATGCCAGTTAAGTGTGATGACAGTCTTAAACCAGATTCTGCATGGTACACTCCGTTCCGAGCATGTGTCGTTATTTCAAATTCAAAGTATAAGAAAAGTGCCTTGGAGTCCCTGCCAAAGTGGCCACAGAGGTTAAGAGTTACCCCTGAACTCATTTCAGATATTCCCGGAATCTAGGTGGTAGGGGTGTCCAGAACCGACCCGGCCCGAATATCCCGATAATTTTTGTCGGTTTTGGGTCTGGCGGGTCGGTTCATTCGGGTAAAGCGGGTCTTTCGGTGCAACCCGACTTAAATGTTGGTTTCTCGGTTTGTTATCGGGCTCGGATATTAAGACCCGAAACTGACCGAGAACCCGACAGACCCATTCTTAATTTAAATAATAATATATATATTTAATATAAATATATATATATATATATATATTAAGTCAGAACGTTTTTTAAAG
>AWWV01008346.1:0-60620 GCA_001974805.1 Corchorus capsularis
TNTCTTCTTCTTCTTCTTCCATTCGAAAATTTCCCTGACTCCTTCGATTCGAAATTTCCTTGGCTTCTTGGATTCGGTTATTCAAAAGTCCTCATCCCTCCCAACCTTTTTCTTTTCTGAAACATATCCCCAATTCTCGAAAAATTGCAAACCCTAAATCAAGTTTGGGTACAATTTTTCTTTTCTTCTGGTCTGAATTTGATGGCCTAGATCAATTGTTATCATGGATCCTGGCTTGAAACTGATATGAGATGGAGCTTTGAAACTGATATGTAAGATTGCAGAGGAATAAGATTAATTGCAGATTGCAGAACAGAGGAGTAAGAGGGGTTTTTAAGATTGCAGCAGAGATGGGTGAGATGGATGAGAAAGGTGGCCTTGTTTGGTGTCGACTTGTTTGGTTTTCAATTTTGCATCATCCAAAAGATACGCTATCTCCACATACTTAATCTTCTCCCTTTTTCTTTTGGTCTTTTGGAGTAAGAAATTCTTGGTGAGGGTGAAAATTGGAATATGTTGCATAGATGAATATGACTATATGAGATGTTTCTATTATGTTTATGCAGATTTTGAATTGCTGTTTTGCTTTGTATGTCTGTTCCACAGAGCTGGACTTAGAACTGGCAATTGGGCGGGTTCGGGTTCGGGTATTTTCGGGTTCGGGCTTGGATCGGGTTCGGGTTCAGGCCCTGGTCGGGTTTGGGTTCACTTTCGATATTCAGAGTCCGATCCGAATTTCTGGCTTATCCTGATTCAACGTGCAAGCTTTTTTTTAAAAGAAAAATAATTGTTTATCTTTTATTTTACTATAAGTTTATTGATAATTATAATATAATAAGATAGAGTATATAATATAACATGATAATCAATATATTCCTAGGACCACATTCATCCAAAAAACGACAGTTATTTTGAAACGGAGGAAGTATATATAAAGATTAAGTAATTGTTAAAAAAATACTAACGAAAGAACCGTCTCATCGTTAGAGACATTCAGAGACTCCCACATGATGAAAAAAAGTAAAAGATCTCAAGAAGAAAATGATCCTACTTGCTAAAAGCGAAAACTCTTCTTTGGAAAGACAATGTCACCGACAATTATTAAGTTATGTATTGTGTGCAACATTTAAATTAACTGAATTAAATATAAAATACATATCTTCAACACTAATTTAAACTATTTAATGCTAATTAATACTAAATTGTAGCAAATTAAAACAAATTAAGTATTAAATTAAACAAATCATCAAAATGCAAGCCTTAGATTAAACAAATTAAAAGCTAATGGACCCTTAATTGAACCTATAAAGAACTTGGACTTATTTATTTATATGTAATAGCTTTATTTAATATTAAAAGGAAGAAATGTGATTTTTCTAAACAATAATGAAAAATTTTTATTTTATAAATAATTCTTGAATTTTTTAATATTATTTTGATCTCGGGCTCGGGTCGGGTTCGGGAAGTTAACTTTTCTGGTCAATTTGGGTAATTTCGGGTTTGGGTTCGGGCTTCGGGTTCATTTTGCCAGCTCTAGCTGGACTTATGTCTTATGGGTTGAATTTCATTTTAGGAGTGATTATTGTTGGTTTTCGGTTTATCTTTTCAGAGCTTTTGATGAATCATTCTAGTCAAAGAATGACTGAACTATTTTGGCTTTTGAGTTTCAAAACCGACTAAGCCGACCCGACTGCACCGGAACCGACAAAGTCGGTTTCCTTCGGTTCCTATCAAGGTTGGGTCGGTGCTCGGTTCCATTTTAAATCCCTCGGTTCTGTCGGTTCTGGAGTGGAACCGACCCGAATAGACCCGACCCGACCAATTAGACACCCCTGCTAGGTGGTAGTGCCAGTACTTTGAAGCATGATGATAGCAAGTGGAAGGTGCGGGCCAACCACTACAAGAAGTTATTCCCTGCACTTGGGAATGATAAGATAAGAAATGAGATGGAATGAACACAGTTTATGGAGGTTTTGCTACATCTCTTATTGATGATCTCTTATGGGTCACGAATGTTGTCTCTTCCTATGCTGCCAACACACACTACCTGCGGTTTATGATCGAGGCCTCATTGGAACTTATCATGATTGGTAATTGCAAAAGAATGTACATAAAATTGTGAATTCATGTCATGCATCAGGAGCATAGCTCTGAGACTGTGAACATGCTTGCTCTTTTGATGCTAGGTTTTACATGGTGATAAATTTGTTTTGTCTTTGATCGGTCGTTTAACAATCATAAAAATAATCCCCACAAAAACTAATTAAACTAGCTAGGGCAAGTAGTTCGAATCCCATAGAGAAGGGTTATAATTGTGAAGGTCTTTCTCCAAAGAATATATCTTTTCCAAAAAAAAAAAATCACTTAGAAAGAGGAGATTAATTATATCAATTATAAAGAAAACAATTAAACTAAAAATAAAGTAAAGTAAAGTAAATCTAGATCTAAGACAAATTATAAAGCATATTTCTTCTCCGATGGTATGATTCAATCAGATTAACTATGGATCATTGACTTAAAAGGTGAATTAAGCATCTTATTCTTGACTGACAACTGGTATAGGAAATTCCAACATGTATATTAGATAAGAGACCGATGAAAGCTGTAGTTATCTCTTTTATTTCTTCAGCAATCGATTACTTTCTCAGGGCTTAAAGATTGCTTGAGAACAAAGCATTAAAAACAATTAATTTTACACACATGCCTAGAAGTAGAACCATACGAAGAGAAATTTCTCGCCCTCCGATAGACAAACGCCCATCAGGCAGCGATCAAACAAACCTGATTTGCTACCATAAATCAAACTCGGGGCTCAATTCTTATTTGACTAGCAGTAGATCTATCTTAGTGGCCACAATAAGATTTAATCATAAAAAAAAACAGGGTTTTGTCTACTATCATCAAGAACTTAACACAAAATTATAAGTATAGAAATCTCACCATAATCAATTGATTGAATTCACCAAAGGATCAGAAGTATTAAGGATTTAGCTACTCATGAACTTAGGAAAATCCATGAACGGCATAAGAGTACTTACAGATCTAGGGAGGAACGATTTCTCCTCCTTGAAAACCTAGGGTTGTCGCACCCCTCTTTGGTTAGAGAGGGTGTCGACTTCCCCTTCTAAAACTAGAGAAAACCTAAAAACTAAAGAAAGGTAGAAAAAGAGAATTATGTGTATCTATTGTGTAAAAGTATCTAATGTGTGATTTGTGATACAGGAGGTAGCTATTTATAGTGGAGGAATAGGGGTAGGACAGTTTAGGCTTGACTTGGTCTCCAAGTTGGATTAGATGTCTTCCTATAGTAGAATCCAAGTCAAAATAGGATTATGGAATTTTCTGGATTTCTGCAGAAACTTCGACTTCAGATTTGGGCTTGAAGATGGCAGATCTGGGCTTTGCACTTCAAAGGAAAGTTGTAGATCTCGGAGTTAGCTTTCCAAAGGCTACTCATAGGCTCAAAACGGACATCTGAGCAGAAAGTTATGGCCTTTCTACCAAGACTGCGCTGATTCCTACTCCAAATAGGACTAGTTACGGGAAATTACGGGATTTGGATATTCCTTTGGATATTAAGCCCACAAATTGAGATTTTAACTCCAATTGTTGACTTATATGGGTTGAGTATTATCCCATATAAATTATCCAAAAATCCTTAACTTCCGGACTTCTTTTGGGCTTGACTTCAATCCTTTGCAAATAAGCTCCAAATCTTCAATTCTTACTGCTTGAATTAATTCTTCAATTGTTTTCAAATCTTCAAAATATCTTCAAGAAATCTTCAAAACATGAACTTCGAATCTTCAAATCCATAGTTGAGTAAAAAGTCTCCAAAATAGCTCCTAAAAGAGTGAAAAATAACAAGTTTTCACTTTTTTTGCCTTCAAGACCTAAAAACACAAATACTTGCAAAATAGGGTAAAAACACATATAAAAGTGGTAAAAAATATATAAAAATAACTATAAAAATATGCATAATTTTAATTCGATCAGTCTTTCTTCTTTTTCAGGTGTGAAGCATTTTCAATATATCCCGGACATATGATCTCCTCCACCTTGATGGCCTCTTCACTATTGAGAGCCACAGGTAGACATTGGATTTGTGTTCCCATTTAATATATAGTATTTGTTTAAGATTCATTTTTATCATTCCATGAGTATATTAGATTATTATAAGGTAGTCTAGAAGTTAGGTAAGCTACTTTGTTGACCATTATGGATAAGAAATTTTCGTTTTGAACGCATTGCTAATGGACAGAGATGATTTGAACTATTGCTGGCATGTTATGCGGATCATTCAGTACTGGAAAATGCCTTTTACGACATTTATAACAATAATTTTCGAAAACGTCATTTTAATATATGATATTTTAACAAACATCGCAGTACCTTGCGACTCTTTTTCAAAATATAGAGACAGTTTTTAATAATGTCGTTCTTGCTTATGTTTTTACTAGAGACATTTTCTCAAACGTCGTTCAATCATGCGATATTTTTTTTACAAACCTCGCTTGTGGAGTGTAGTAGACAACACATGTAGAGTTTTAAAACGTCATAAAATTAAATAATTTTGTCAAATTATATTTTTATGAATGTTTCATAAATTTAGTTCAATTTTCGGCCAAAAGAAATAAATGTATTATAATATATAAAAAAATTTTATTGATAAATATTTTTAAATATATATGTATTCCTTGTAGGTGTAGATAAAGATTCATATTTTTTGGGAAGAATAAAAGATAATGATGATAATTAAAATACTAAAAAATTGCAACCTTAGAATTTCACATATGTTCTTCATATATAAAATGAGGGAATAAATGTTAAAATTAAAATGTGAAAAGTTGGGGCGGTAATTTGTTTCTTTGTCAGGTGTGACATGAAATACGTGCTCTTGGAGATGGATCGTATCTTGCGTCGTAACGGGTATGCATTGATACGGGAATCCAGCTATTTCATGGATGCTATCTCCACCATGACAAAGGGAATGAAGTGGGGTTGCCGCAAAGAAGACACTGAATATGATGTGGAGAAGGAGAAGATAATAGTATGCTAGAAAAAACTCTGGTATTCCTCTAACAGTAGTTCAAAATGACGTAGAGTTCCAGGTCAAGTCATGGTAACAATCACCTCTTTGTATCAATGTTTCCACACTTGATTTTTTTCTTTCTATTGTGGCAATAAGCAAATGCTTAATTTTGATGTATATATACAAGGCTTATTTCAAAGTATGTTAGTGGCAATGGAAAAGATATTAGCAGTAGTACCATTTAAGTTGATTCTAGTAGGTATGCTACTATGTTTTTACAATTAAAATTATTATTAACAGGCAAATGGAATACATGTCCTCATTGTCAAACTTCCAAGAGCTGGTCATTGTCTGAAAATGCATTGTCAAGTTGAAATTTGTCATCATTACCCTCTTAGAATTTCCTTTAAATAAATGTCTCTTTCCAAATTCCAATTGAGATATTCTTTCCAAATTGGGGTATTCTACGTGAAATATTAAATATGTTTTAAGACACTTAGAAGTTGAGTTTTCCATTGAGATCTTAGTATGCTTTAGGGTAAGTGTTGAGCTATGAATCTGGATAGTTTTGTGGAAATTTAACCACATTTAGATTGTTTTTAAAATTTTTACCCTACAAAGACACCATGCTGGAAGTTTATATTCTAAATAAAATATTAAATCTATTGTGAGCCACTTAAGAGGTTAAGTTGTGACTTGAGATTTTTGTATGTCTTAGGGCAAGTTTTAAACTGTAAATTTGCAAAATTTTGTGGAAATTTATTCACATTTCAATAATTTTTTTTTGGACAGCATGTTGAGAATTTTTGTTTAGGGTTTAAGTGTTAGTTCTGCTTTGTGTTTTAGGGTAAGTTTTGAATTATGAATTTGGAAATTTCCATGTACATTTATCAACATTTGGTTAGCTTTTAAATTCTTTTTTCATTCAAAGATACCATGCTGCAAGTTTTTTTCTCTTGCTTATACATTAGATGTATTAAGAGGCACTTAAAGCTTGAGTTTTGAACAACCGCCACTTTTCTTGATCGCTTATCTATTTATCAAGTAACTATTGTCTACCCTTGCGGCTTTCATGAGTAAGCATATTTTCTTGGATTAAAATGATTGAAGATGAATCATTGGAGATCTTCAAATTCTTATTGGCGTTGTGTTTCATCTGGTTCTCAACAACATTCCCCGAGTGAGTTTGATTCTATTGGCGTCTCTTTCTACTTCACTAATTTTCCTAATCCTTGGAAAGCTTGGCATTTTTGGGATGTTTTTTTTTATCGTTATGGAGAGGTTATTGATGTTTTTATTCCTGCTAAAAGAAATTCAAAAGGGCAGAAATTTGGTTTTATGAGATTCCTGAACTGTTTTGACGTGGAAAGAATTTTATATTATCTTAATCAAATATGGATTGGTAGTTACAAAATCAAATGTTTCAAGGCTAGAGGTCCAAGTGGCTCGGATTCACATATCCAAAGCAACAATCGTGTTCATGATGAAAGAGGGAATATTGAAGCTAAATGTTTGAACAAGAATCAAGAACCTATTAAATTACAGGAAATTTCAAACTCACAAGACACCCAGGGGATTAGTGAAGATAAAGCGTTGCAGGTCAATTCTCACAAATAAGATTGAGTTGAAGGTGCAAAAGATTCAATTTCTCTTAGCTATTATCCTGAACAAAGTGATATTGATAGATTGCAGAGAAATGTAGTTGGTATTGTTAGATTTCCAGATACGATTAATGGTATTGATGATCAACTTCTTTCTGATGGCCTTTCCACCAAAGTTTTTGTCACCATTATGGGAGGTGATATGGCTCTTATTAGTTTTGAAAGTAAGGAAGAGATGTTGTTGGCCCTTGATTTAGATCATGAGTGGTTGCTAAATTGGTTTATCAATGTTAGTCCTTGGAAGGAAAGTGATGTTTGTTAGTCAAAATTATTCTGGTTGAATCTTTCTGAAATTCCTCTTCATGCTTGGAATAACAATTTTTTCTTCTCTGTTGGTGGTTTATGGGGTGAGATGGTTACTTTGGATGAAGTTACTGCTAAGAAGAAGTTTTTGAATATAGGGAGAGTTCTTGTGCTAGTTAAAAATGAAGTCCACATTCTGGATGAGATCAACATTTTTATTGCTGGTGAAGTTTTCACCATTAAAGTCTCAATTGAATATTTTTCCTTCAATAACTGCCATGATAATTGCAGAATTGGATTTGCCAATTGTTGTCCTAGTGGTGACTCTCCTTCTCAGGTTGCTAATTCGAATTCAAATAATGAGTTTTTTGATGGTGTTAGGCAAAATCTTGAAGATGTTTCACCTGATCAGTTTCCTGTTTTGAATTCAAATACTAAGTTTTCTGATGATGATTTGCAACATCTTAAAACTGATTCACTTTATCAAATTTCTGATTTGAATTCAAATTTTGAGCATCATAATGATGATAGGCAACATCTTGAAATTGATTCTCATAATCAGGATGCTGTTTCGAATTCTAATACTGAGCTTCCCAATTACTGAAGTTGACGATAGGCAACATTTTGAAAATGTTATTGCAGTGCCAAATATTGAAGCTACTTCTGATACTCAGTGTGATGGAAATTTAAAAGAGCACGAAGATGTCGATGAGTTAGTGGGATTTGATGATGACAAGGATGGGTCAAATGAGGGTAATATTCTCAATGATAAGCAGACTCATAGTCAAAGAATGAGGGGGAGTGGAAGGAATAGTAGAGATTTGGAGGAAACTAAAGAGAACATTGAGGAAGATTGGTTCAGTAATCTGCCTGAAAAAAATAAGAAACGTAGTAAAAAGTTAAATAAGAAGCTTAAGTTACAAAGGACAAAGTCACCAGAAATTTAAGCAACAATAAGGGGAAGCAGTCAATGATTCTCTTTCAGATGGTGATTTCCGTAACAGAAATCGTATTTTGATGGAGGAAGCCCAAGCAACCTTGGATGTTGGGAAAATGTTGGGTATCTCTTTTGATGGTGATGATAGCATTATTTTAAATAAATTAATGGCTATGGAGGAAGAGGGTTAGTGGTGACTGTTTTGATGGGTTAGTGGTGACTGTTTTGATGCAATTTAATTGGTGAGTGCTTGGGATTGGTTTAGTGATTTAGGATTAGCTTCTGGTGTTAGTTGTTATTGTGGTTTTTTGTACGTCGTTCGTTGTTCAGGTGCATCTTCTTTTGTTGTCCTTTTGTGGGTAGCGTTGTTTCGTGATTACTCATGTTTACGTAGTGATTCTTAATCACTCGTCTTGTTATTAATAAAATTTGTCTTTCAAAAAAAAAAGCTTGAGTTTTGAAAAGAGATTTTTTAATGCTTTAGGCTAAGTATTGATTAACTATAAATCC
The DNA here is from genome assembly GCA_001974805.1 of Corchorus capsularis. Classification (NCBI taxonomy): domain Eukaryota; kingdom Viridiplantae; phylum Streptophyta; class Magnoliopsida; order Malvales; family Malvaceae; genus Corchorus; species Corchorus capsularis. The sequence goes on from AWWV01008346.1 coordinate 8,384, forward strand.
AGAAGTTTTTGTGGAAAATTTGTCACATTTAGATAGCTTTTCAAAATTTAGTTGTAGATCATGTTCTTTACAATTGTTGTGCTTTTTTTTTTTTTTTCTGTGATTTGTAACTTATGTAGTTTTCCTTTCAATGGTAGACCGATTGCTTGGTGAAGCTAGAAGTAGAGTAGTTCAAGAAAGGTTAGAATTTGCAAGTGAATGACAAACTGCCTTCGGATACTAAGGCAAATATAGAGGTATTTTGTTCTCTCTCTCTCTTTTTTTTTCCTTTTCTTTCATGTAATTTTTTGTTTGCTTCAAATGTTATACTTATGAACATGTTTACTATAGAATGTTGAAATTCTTATACTTGACCATGCCTGCTTAAAAGAACAACGAAACTAGAATATGAAAAGTTTTGGCTAAATGGTAGAATAAATTGAAGGAAACCGAAGCAAGTAGCATTGGAAGTAGGCATTAGTAAGATGAGTAGCAAACTATTCTCATAGACTTGTGATGTAGTATAATTGTTCTGTTATATATGTTTTTTGTTTGTATAGGGGTGGAGGCTTTGAAAGAAGAGAAATTGAAGCAAAGGGGTATGTGGGGTATTCCAAATTGAAGGATTTAGCTTCTTTTTTTTTTCATTTCTATTGTTGCATAACATGCATTGTTTCCCAGATTTGTTATTTCTCTGTAAATGATACAAAAATCCATTAATACCCCACTTAGATGATCCTACGTGGATGATTGACAATTCTTTTGTATGAAACATATAACATTAGCCAAGATACTTTGTTATGCCCCACGAAATGCTCATGTATGTAACCATTGAGGCAACTAAAGATGTGAACTTAATCAAAATATGAATGTCCCAGATATGAAATCATTAGGTCGAAGGTGCAAGTGTTGGAAAACTGATGTGAATAAGAAAACAGAGACAACTTTGAGAGATTAAGAAAGAATGAAAAACGACTTTGAGGCGTAAATGAATACTTTCTTAAAGGGATTTATTCCTTCTAGGATACAACAAAGCCAAGAAACTCTCCAGATTAGAGTAGTGAAAATGGTTAGAAGGAGTTGGAATTTATAATTATGAAAGAATACGTTTCTTTGATGAAAATAGGTGTTTAACCACAAACACAACTCTTTGATTAAGTATTTAATTAAACATAATCTTTAATGAAAAAATACAAAACCAAAAAATAGAGTTGATCATAATACAAGACTCCTTTCCAATGTGGAATGTAAGACATCCACATTCTAAAACTACTAACAATCCCCCACTAGGATGTTGGATTGTAGTTTACCTTTTCACACAAACAAGAATTATGAATACAAGAAGATATCTTTCGAGTTAAACCTTCAATTAGTGTATATACTTTGAAGTTCTAATGAAGTTGTTGGTGTCCGCAGATTAAACCACAAGACTTCTTGTGTTAGAACTAAAACATAACACACATAATACTCACTTATATCTCTATCGAAGGCCTTTACGCTTTTAGCACTTTTATGGCCATGTGCTTATCCTTTCATAAACATTTACAAGAAAGACTCTACCACTTTCTTGTTGAAACGACACCACTTCAATGCTTATATAGGTGGAATAACTTTATGTTCCCATTTCTATAGACACTTGACAATTAATTCCATTAAGAGACAACTCATCCACTCTAAACGCAATGGTTAGCACTAGTATCTAACTTCTTTGGAACGGGTAAACTAGTGCTCACAAACACATAACAACAACTTGTTTTTACCCTTTAAACTTTGTAATTAGAGGTTACTAATTCAAAGTTGGGTTACCATTGTTGGTGTTTTATGGTAAAGGATTCAAAGCCATTCCATTTGTGGTGCTTCTTACCAAATTTTGAGATAGCGCCTTGGTAAGAGGATCCGCTAGATTGTTTGCGGACTTTACATAAACTATGGTAATTACCCCATTGTTGATAAACTCTCTTATATAATCATGTCTTAGACTTATATGTCTAGATTTTCCATTATATATATGACTATATGCTCTATACATAGTAGCTTCACTATCGCAAAACAAGGAAATGGTTGTCATTGGTTGTGGCCACAACTCTATATCTATTAATAAATTTCTTAGCCATTCCGCTTCCTTGCCTGCCGAAGCCAATGATATAAATTCAGATTCCATTGTGAAATGAGAGATGCAAGATTGTTTCTTGGATGCCCAAGTAATTGCACCACCACCCAAAGTAAAAATCCAACCAGGAGTTGACTTATTTGTCATTTACTAGTAATCCAACTTGCATCGCTATATCCTTCCAAAACAGGAGGATAACTCGAATAATATAGCCCATAGTTTTTAGTTCTTTTAAGATAACCAAGAACTCTTTTGATACCCTTCCAATGGCTCGCACTAGGTTTACTTGTATACCTTGAAAGTTTACACCCGGCAAAACAAATATCTGGCCTAGTACAATGCATAGCATACATAATACTTCCAATGGCACTAGCATATTTTAATTGTGCAATTACTTGACCATTGTATCATATGGAGTATTGCATTTTTTTATATTAAGATATAATTTATTAAGTAATTTCTCAATATAATGACTTTGATTAAGAACAAAGCCATCATGTCTTTTCACTTTAATTCGAAAAATTGTATCTACTTCATAGAAATCTTTCATTTTAAAGATAGATTATAAAGTACCTTGAACAATCATCTATAAAGGTTATAAAGTACCTTTTCCCTCCTCTAGTTAGAACTCCATTTAACTCACAAATATCGGATTGCACAAGTCCTAAAATTTCAGAATTTCTTTCTACCTTTGAAAAAGGTTCTTAATCATTTTTGCTTCAATACAAACTTGGCATTTCGTTTTGTGAGTATCTTTCAAAGATATGTATGCTTTGACATATATTTTAAGTATTGAAAATTCAAGTGGCCTAATCTAGCATGCCACAATGAAGAAGAATGCTCAACAATATAAGCAATAGAATTATTTATTACATTAATACTTAGTTTAAACATGCCATTAATAGAGTATCCTTTGCCTATGAATACTCCATTTTTGGACAAGATTTTTCATAAGTTCAGGAACATGGAAAACATTCAGCAATGTCAATTTCTGTCCAGAGGTGAAACTAAGTTCAACATATTCTTTTACTAGGACTTCAGCTGTATCATGGTTCCCCATCATAACTTTGTCAGCATTATTGCATTTTTCATAGGTCTTAAACTGCTCTTTGTTGTTGCAAACATGTATTGTTGCACCTGAATCCAACCACCAATCGGTTGATTTTCCAGCAGCAGCCATATTGATTTCAGTGACCATTCCAATTTGCATATTAGTCAACATAGCAACTAGTTCTCTAATCTCTTCTTCAACAAGATTGGCATTCTATTCTGAACTAGAAATAGGTTTGATTCCAGCCTTCTTGAATCTGTAATCTTTGACAAAATGTCGCTTCTTGCCACAATGAAAACACATGGAATGTTTGTTGCCAACAGATTTCTTGAAACCTTTCTTGTAAGGCTTGAATCTGTTATGAGAGTTTGCAGAAGATAATTTTCCAGATTTTTGCTCACTAACATAATGAACTTTGGAATTAGAATCTTCACCAAGGAATTGTGCATCTCAGGCAAGGTATATGTGGAGTATTCCAAATTGTAGGATTTAGCTTTTTTTCATTTCTATTGCTGCACAACATGCGTTATTTCCTAAGTTTGTTATTTCTTTGTAAATGATAAAAAATCCATCAATACCCCACTTAGATGATCCTACGTGGATGATTGACAATTTCTTCTATATGAAACATATAACATTAGCCAAGATACTTTGTTTCTATATGCCCCACAAAATGCTCATATATGTAAACAATTGAGTGAGGCAACTAAATACGTGAACTTAATCAAAATATGAATGTCCAGGTTAAATTATGTAAGATATGAAATCATTAGGTCGAAGGTGCAAGTAATGCAAAATTTATTCACCATATATATGCTTTAATTTGAATTTAGAAACAAAGAATTGCTTAATACTTTAAACATACAATAATCATTCCTAATTTGCTGTATCAATTGCCAGAACATCCGCACGGGCAGTGTGTCTAGTATACTCTAGTAAGATGGTACAATAATCTAATGTATATAGTAATTAATACCAAAAATTAGATCCACTAATTTCGTGTTGACCTAATTAATCAGGCTTTAAGACTTTCAACCCAAAAAGAAGAAAATCAAAGGCATTAATGACTTACCATTTTAAGCACAAAAAAATATTGCTCTCCCTAGTGTATATATACCCTTCACAAACTTAGTAGAAAATTATACCATTCTACTTGATTTCTTTGCATTAATCTTCTGATTCTTACCATATGGCAAAACAACATGTTTCTAGCCTCCAAATCTCCATCTTCCTCCTTGTGCTTCTGAACCCAGTTTTTTCATCATCCAAAAATGGTGCCGACAAGATCGTCTCTCTTGTTAGAGAATCATGCAAGAACTGGACAGAATTACCAAACATTTGCATATCAAATTGAAAGCAGACTCTCGAAGCATAGGCGTCAACACCTTTCCCAACCTTTGCAAAGTTGCCATGGAGGTGGCCTTAACTTGAATCAACGACACCTTGTCTTTTCTCTCTCAGTTTCAAGTCAACGAAACTGATACCACAACCCAATTCCATCTTAAGACTTGTGTTCGAAACTTGATCAAACCAAAATGTGACATGTTTTTATGGTCATTTTCCAATGTTTTTAGGGGATTTTGTGCTTAATTTTGGTTGATTATGTCTCAATTTCTTAATATTTGTGATTTTAGGTCTTGAAGACAAGAAAAGTGGAAAAGTACTATTTTTCCTACTTTTTCGAGCTATTTTGATGGAATTTTGACATAATGATTCAAGTGGAATTTTCATGAAGATTTTGGAGATTTTATGTTCGTGATTGAAGACTCTTTGAAGCTTATTTTATGCTTGAAGAAGCCATAAAGATCAATGTTACAAGTTTCCAAGATGATTGAAGATCAAGCACATAAGTGAAGTGAAGAAAGATGCAACTTGCTGACGAGCTCTCCAGATGACCTGGGCAGCTAGGTTGTTAACCTGGGCGGCTAGACATTTCATTTGGGCACCCAGGGACAGTCAGGCCTGCCAAATCCAGCACAAGTTGGTGTCTTTCTCTTGAAGCCTCTTTAATTAATTCTGATTTCAGCGACACTTTGGGAGAAAAATCATAACTTTCTCTACAGATATCCAAATTCGATGATTCAAGATGTGTTAGAAAGTTAACTCCAAGATCTACAACTTTGCAAAAGACTTCGAAGTTCAGTTTTACCGTTAAGATGGTCAAAAATGCCCCTGAAGTTATCGAACTATTGTTGTCTTGGGCCAGATTTCGGGTTTCTTCTATTTTCAGCCCATCTAAGCTGTTGGATTTCACTTGATGACCAAGTAATTAGCTCAGCACGCTTAAGAGTCCTAGGTTGGTTATAACTCTAATTCTAACCCTAGGAGTCTCCTATAAATACCCACCTTAAGTGGTGAAAAACAATAAGCTACCTAAGCATTAGTTTTTCTAGGTTTTAGTCTTTTCTCTCTTTTCTTTGTGGCAGCCGCCCAAGGGAGGGGAATTTCTATAGGTTTTTCTTCTTTTCTTTATTTTTCCTCATGGATTCTCTTCAATTCATGAGAGACTAGTTTTCTTAATGCTTTCTATCCTTTGGAGATTTTAATTAATTGATATAGGGAGATTCTGCACTTATAATTTGGTATGATTTTCTCTGTTGAATAACATATTAATTCCTGTTATAATGATTATGATTATTTATGTTGTTGCTTTAGACGTACGCTATTGTCAATAAGATGAATAATCTATGGTTTTTATTTGGTTGATCCTTTGTTAGTATGCCTTATAATTGATACAAGTTGATGTCTCTTGCCAAGATATCGATGGAATTAATAAGTCTTATTGAAGACCGAGACGTGATAGTTTGGTTGGATATAAGTTTGATTTTAATTTATTAAGCATGTGAGATCTAAAATCGAACTTAATGCTTTATTCTTGTTTATGAGGCGTGATAGTACGGAAGCTTGAATAATAGGGCTATTCTTTGTGCCTGACGGAGTGAGATTAACTATTTAGCATGTTAGGGAAACCTAGACCAATTATTCTAGGAGGTTATTGAATGAATCTTGTTTGGTATTTTACCTCTATTTATAGAGTAACGTAAATAGATTCTTGCCTAGTTTAATAATTTGGTTGTACTAAATTTATCTTTCATATCAATGATCCATATCTCCTATTGATTAATTTCTACCATTGGAAGGAAAGTATGTTCTTTAGTTAATTGTTTTCTTAATTAGTATTTTAGTTTAGTTTAATTTAGTTTTTGCTTTACTTTTATTTAATTGCTTTTTAATTGTGATTTCTAAACCCTAATTTTCTTAAGTGTTTCCAAGTGTTTTGTTTTCAATATTCGTTTCATCCTTCTCTGTGGGTTCGACCCCTGCTTACCGTAGCTACCTAGTTAGATTTTGTGGGGATTTATTTTGTGTGTTGCTGACGACCGATCACAATTTTGGCGCCGTTGCCGGGGAAGGAAGGAAACAACAAAGAATTTGAAGACAAAGCCACGCCAACACCTAAGATTTTCTTCAACTGTTTCGAGACAATGGAGCGAACATCACTTTGGTGTTCTTCTCGAAAGGAGATCCTATATTGTCAACAATTTCCTGATGAGGATTGGTACGAATATTGGGAACGGTACAACAAGCAATGTGAGAACAACTCTGATCATGGATTACCTGAATGGCAGTTAATTCAGAATTTCTACAATGGGTTATCTCACATAGATCGAGTCAATATTTATATCGCAAGTGGAGGTATTTTGGAACTTAGAAGTCTTAAAGATGCGAGAAGACTGCTCAATGGCACGGCAGAAAGTATCCTCCAGTATCTTCAAAATGAGATTCTACTTTGCGAACAATTGCTAATGAAGAAGTGCACCAATTTTGGGGGAGATTCCACTATGTATATCGCTGCTTTCTAGATCATGGGATCCATGAGGATGAACTTATCAAGTTGTTCCATTCTTCCATGCATCCCAATGAAAGGGAATGATGGACACTACTAGATGAAATGGAAGATTCCAATATTGGGCAAGAAGAAAAGGAAGTACCAATGCAATGGACACGTGCTCAAGATCAGATAGCAAATTGTGAACAGTTGCCAAATGAAAGATTGCATCAATTTTGGAAGCGATTCAACAAAGTGTGTGATAGCTTTCCAAACCATGGGCTAAATGAGAATGAACTTCTAGGGTTTTTCTATGGTGGAATGCACCAAGATCTCAGTATGATGATAGACGATGATGATGCAATCTCGATTTTGAAAGCTCTCACGGAACAATTGGAGCTAATTGATAAGATAGCCAAGAGTGTGCCGAGACATCATGAGAAAGAGATTGAAGCAATGTTGTCGTGGGATAAACATATCCATTCTGGTAAAATGCAAGGTGAATTTCATGACGTTGTTGAAGATCCAATCATGAAAGAAGTTGAAGTGGTGTCAAGCGAAACAATGGACGATTTTGAATCACATAAGTTTAATGCACAAGACTCCACTCAATTTTCCTTCAATGATGAAGATGATGTCCCAAGCATGGTCTGCATCCCTACTCTACCAAAGGAGGCTCCCAAGATTGTACAAGAAGAAAGAGAAACACCTCAAGAAGATATTGAGATTGATATTCCTCCACCTTCTCCTCCGCGACTTGTCAAGAGCAAGGATCTTGTTGATAACCAACTTTTGAAACATGCAGATCCAGATTCAATGGGAATCGACAAATTTCTTAAACATGGATGCTATGGAGAAGAGGAATGGATACCCATGGATCAATTCTTTTTGAAGGATGAGGAAATTAGCCAAGACGTGGACACTTCACAAGGGCAAGAAAGAAGCAATGTCAATCAAAGATGCCACAAGCACCCATTGCATCAAACTCTAACGGCAACAAAGATGGCATTGTCATTCATAGCCATTCATGGAGTTGCTCTCAACAAAATTGGTGATTTCTTTCCTTATCTCCTCTTTTGTTCTTCATATTTTTGTGCTTATATTCTACTTATCTTATCATATCTACTTTTTGCTTTGAAGTGGTATGATCCACCCTAACCAAAAGGGAGATGAAGGAAAGTCTAGCTAAAGACTTTAAAGAAAATCTCTTATTGGGAGGCAACCCAATCTTTAACCTTTTAAATTTTTCTTGTTTTAAAGTTACTAACTTTTGTTTTGTGTCATAGTAGTGATAGAGTCTAACTTGATTGAAGTTTGATACAAGATGAGTGAAAAAGCCGAATTGCACAAGGAACAAGTTTGCATCGATTCTTCTTCAACCTTCATGGAGGTAGCGCGCAACCTTGAAGGAGGCCGAATCGGAAATGGTCATGCCAATTGATCATGTTTACATGAAAGGAAAACTATAAGGAGAAGCTTGGCGATTAAGAAGACTTGATCACTCCAATCAATCAATGAGAATTCTCTTTACCTTTTCCTCTTTTATGCTTTATGATGATTAATCTTTAGAGAGCGAACATGATAATATGGTAGACTTGCATGCTTAGGTTTTCATATTTTTCTACTCCTTGAACTTAATGAACTTCAATTATGTTATTTATTAGGTAAATTCAAGATGGAGGCTTACATAGTTCAATTTCAAAGAAAGATCAAGGAAAAGTCAACAATTTGGATGGAGGAAGCATTCACATGAATGCCAACACCCAGAATAAGCTTTTCTTAACATTTTTCCTTCTTAATTTGTTCTTTAATTGATGATATTTTTACGTGATGAATTGAATATGATGATCCTTTATTTTGAATGTTATTTCATGCATCATTTGTATATTTGCATTCATGCATATTTGCATATCATTTGTAGTCTTTTATAGGTTTTGTATTAAATTGTTTCATGCATCACATACACATGACTTTCATTGTTTCAAGAGCTTAACTATAAGAAGTTTTGGTCATGCAGAAAGCAAGTGTTCATGGATTATGGAATTTTCGAATTTTTACAAATCATTGGGCATTTATTTGATTAGAATTAGGAGTTATATTTCATTGAGATTATTAGGTTGAATCAAATCAAGAAGGAAAAGGAAATTTTGAAAAAGGAAAAATTGCCAAGGGATGCAATCCCGAATGTTCCTGGGTACCCAGCATATATGCCCAGGCGCCCAGGTTCAGTGCCAAAGCACCAAGCCGCTTTACCAGACACGACATAATCTCCAACTTGACTGCATATGGGCGCCCGGTAGAAATACCCAAGCACCCATATCGACCTGATGACAACCCAACACACCACCATTCAACTACCATTACTCTCTCACTTTTTCCTAACACTTAAACTTAAACAATATCCGTTTTATTCCTCAAATTGACCACTCCCACCATTTATATTTCATTCCTTACACCTTTTTATTGTCCACAAACACATTCCCAAGCAAGCTTGCAACAAATTTCCCACCATAAGCTCATAAAATCTAAAATTTTAAGGTTGAGAGTATTTGGAGATCTAATTGGATTTGTGTGAGAGGAGGTTAAAAAAGAGTAGGAAAGCCATTTAGGAGCTAGTTGAGGATAACTTGGGAGCACTTAGTCTAGTGCATATCAAGTGTTTGAAAAAAAAAAGGGGATAGTAGCTCTTGTACTATGGAGGATATATGTGTTGCATTTCATGACATTGCATGCATATTTTTGTTTTTGTTTACATTTAGGTCTAACTTGTATTTTATTTTTGTGTTCTATTGGATCTTACTTGAGACTTATGAGCTTTGAATGCTTTGATTCATGCAATGCTTTGATTGATTTGCTAGATTGGATATATACTTTCTTTGTGAATTGAGTCTTGCATTTGCTAGATCAATTTAATTACCCCACTTATTGTGTTTTGTTGCTAGTAATAGGTTTGCTTGATTTGTTAGATTAAGTCGACATTTTCTTTCTAGGTCAAGTTTTCCTAGTGCACTTCATTTTTTTCCAAAAACTTCAAAAACATAATTTTTTTGAATTTTTGTCAAAATTCACTAGCATACACATTGAGGACAATGTGTCTTTTAAGTGTGGGGGAGAGATTAGCCTATTTCAAAGATCCATTTTTCTATCATATTGACTAGAAATAAATTTTTCAAAATTTTTGAAGAAAATTTCAAAATCTTTTTAGTACTTTCTAATAATGTTTTGATTTAATTTGCAAGAGTATAATTTTGTGCTATATTTGATTGGTTTAAGTACATTGGAAATATTTTTCAAATTTTCTCATGCAAATTTCATTCTTTGATTGAGAAGTGTAATTGATAAGGTTTTTCATACCCAAAAATGTTTTGACAAGTGTATTACTTCTAGAACTTGTGTTGAATCTTGTGTACATTTATGGAAGTATGTCATGGATATGTCAAAGATAAAGTGTGGGGGTATGAAGGGTAGCTAAAATCTTTTAAAAAAGAAGTGTTTTCATGAAAGAGGAGAAGATGTACTTCTGCACATAAAAAAAAACTTTTCCATTGTTGTCACTCTTTTCTAAAACAAAAGGAGTTAGTAACCCTTGGAAAGAGGATAAGAGGCAGGGAATTGTGGAAGTATTGTCCCTCTTAAAAAAATTAGTGTTAGTAACCTCAAAAGAAAAAAGGGAGTTAATAACCCCTAAATCATGAACACTTCTAAGGTTAGTAACCTTGTTCTCTTAAAAATAAGCCACCCTTTTTAAACCCATTACTAATCCTTAATAAAAATCCATGATATTACTTTTCCTTTGGAAATAGATGTATATACAAGTCTATGGTAAGTTTTCCTTGTCAAAATCATCAAAGGTATGTTGATATTAAAGATTGCATTATTGATTGGAGTGATTTTGTGCATGGTCTATTTGAACTATATGGCTTTTGTATTTCTACTAACTTATATTGCACTTGATTAGAAATTGTGAATTAAATTCTATTGTTGTTAGAAGTACTCTGTTTTCTAAAGGTGATATTTCTAGTCAATTTCATAATGTTTGTGGGTAGCATTCTAGTTAAGTAAACCCTCAGAAGACTATAACTCCTCCAGCGTAGACATACGATGGTTTAAAGGCTTGCATCACATGCTAAGTGCCGTCGTACACCTACGAAAGTGGAATCAATATTTGCATTAGTTAGGACTAATTTTTTTGTTTTTAGGTTTATTGCACTAGTTTGCTAGGGACTAGCAAAGCTTAAGTGTGGGGGAAATATGATCAGACCAAAATGTGACATGTTTTTATGGTCATTTTCCTATGTTTTTAGGGGATTTTGTGCTTAATTTTGGTTGATTATGTCTCAATTTCTTAATATTTGTGATTTTAGGTCTTGAAGACAAGAAAAGTGGAAAAGTACCATTTTTCCAACTTTTTGGAGCTATTTTGATGGAATTTTGACATAATGATTCAAGTGGAATTTTCATGAAGATTTTGGAGATATTATGTTCGTGATTGAAGACTCTTTGAAGCACATTTTATGCTTAAAGAAGCCATGAAGATCAATGTTACAAGTTTCCAAGATGATTGAAGATCAAGAACATAAGTCAAGTGAAGAAAGATGCAAATTGCTGACGAGCTCTCCAGATGACCTGGGCGGCTAGGCATTTCATCTGGGTGCCCAAGGACAGTCGGGCCTACCAAATCCAGCACAAGTTGGTGTCTTCCTCTTGAAGCCTCTCTAATTGATTCCGATTTCAGCAACACTTTGGGAGAAAAATCATAACTTTCTCTACAAAGGTCGAAATTCGATGATTCAAGATGCGTTGGAAATTTAACTCCAAGATCTACAACTTTGCAGAAGACTTCGAAGTCCAGTTTTGCCGTTAAGATGGTGAAAAATGCCCCTGAAGTTATCGAACTGTTGCTGTCTTGGGCCAGATTTCGGGTTTCTTCTATTTTCAGCCCATCTAAGCTGTTGGATTTCACTTGATGACCAAGTAATTAGCTCAACACGCCCTTAAGAGTCATAGGTTGGTTATAACTCTAATTCTAACCCTAGGAGTCTCCTATAAATACCCACCTTAAGTGGTAAAAAAACCTAAGCTACCTAAGCATTAGCTTTTCTAGGTTTTTGTCTTTTCTCTCTTCTCTTTGTGGCAGCCGCCCAAGGGAGGGGAATTTCTCTAGGTTTTTCTTCTTTTCTTTATTTTTCCTCATGGATTCTCTTCAATTCATGAGAGACTAGTTTTCTTAATACTTTCTATCTTTTGGAGATTTTAATCAATTGATATAGGGAGATTCTGCACTTATAATTTGGTATGATTTTCTCTGTTGAATAACATATTAATTCCTGTTATAATGATTATGATTATTTATGTTGTTGCTTTAGACGTACGCAATTGTCAATAAGATGAATAATCTATGGTTTTTATTTGGTTGATCCTTTGTTGGTATGCCTTATAATTGATACAAGTTGATGACTCTTGCCAAGATATCGATGGAATTAATAAGTCTTATTGAAGACCGATGCGTTATAGTTTGGTTGGATATAAGTTTGATTTTAATTTATTAAACATGTGAGATCTAAAATTGAACTTAATGCTTTATTCTTGTTTCTGAGGCGTGATAGTATGGAAGCTTGAATAATAGGGTTATTCTTTGTGCCTAACGGAGTGAGATTACACGTCAATCTGTGGCGGAATGCGACGACTCGTCTGTGACCAAGTTGTTCAATGGTCGACAAACTGAGCTTATTCAGTTCATCACTAATGTAGTTAACCTAGCCGATAGACAAAGACACATTTCTCATTAATGGATTTTGAGGGAATTGTTAGTGTGTAGTTGCATGCAGCATTGAGTATTTGCTATAATGTTTTACTTAGCCTTATAATTTCACTTTTGTGTTGTTAAAATGCATGTTAGGACACTTGTTTTGTTAAGCCTTTGTAGATGACAGGTGTTAAAGTCTTAATGTGATGTCAACTATCCTAAACCCATATATATTTGCATGTAATAGTATTTTTGAGGTGTTAATGAAGTTTCTGATTTCTTCTCATTTTTCTCTCATCTTTTCCTTGTTTAAGCTAATGAAACTTCATAATTTTTATACTCTTTGATCGCTGACTTCAGCTTTGCAATCCATCTTATTTGTTAATCTTTTTGTTTACATTGTTTAAGCTTCTGTTTATACCTCAATTTACAATTGAGGGTAAATTGGTCTTCACATAAATAATATTAAGATGTGTGGTCAAGATTTAATCAAAAATCCTGAAGAAACTTAGTTTCTGCACCACCCTAGTTCTAATAGAATTAGAAAAATCTTGTAATTAATTAATAAAGACCGAAAATTATGATATAAATAATAATTATTTTTCAGAATAATTATTATTAATTATCCCTTGAGTGCCGCCCCTAACTAAGGGAAGTGGCATGATAGGTGATGAAAAAGCAGTTTCCTTTAATGCTGCTGTCAGCTAGGGAGGCAAACAGTAAAAAGGGAAGTTGTATGCCATCTGACCATGCAGATGGAAAACATCTCATGTACTTAAAAGTACAAGTTGTTCCCTATACCCAGGGAAGGCAGCCCTGCTCTTAGGAAGCTGTCTCCTCACCCCTTGTACTAAAGGAGGCAGAGAGCAAGAGTTTGTCAACAAGTGAAACACTCACTGGACTAAGGGAGGCGTGGGATTTTACTTCTCACATCCCTCATACATGATCACTCTAACATAGTGGTCAGGCCGCCCAGCTAGTTGCTCCCTCCCGGGAGGCAAATTTGCATTTTGTTCAATTAAGGACAAAAATGCGAAATCAATGAAATTGATATAGCTAGGGAGTGCGGCTCCAACAAGGGGGAATACCCTGATGATCCTTGAGTCATGAGGATCATCTTTGAAAAATTTCATCTCAATCGGACTTAAGATGAAAAACTTATGCACGTTTTTCAGTTAAGGACATTTGGGGTGTGAAACCAAGTTCACCATGAAGGAGAGCTCGAATTAAGCCAAGATTTTTACCATGATCTCTGGATGATATTTGAACCCTACTGGTGAAGTTTGGGCTTAATCCGAGCTCGTTTGCAACTTTTGCATTCTTTTCAGTTAAGGACAAGTGGCTTTGTCACCCCGGTTTAGCCATTTTTCTTAATTGAAGGTTATTTTTATGATTTGATGAGCTAAATATGGCTAAGTAAAGATAATTTCGTGGCCTTGATGATAAAATTTTAAGTCCGGATGTCAGAAGGCCACTTTTTAGCCAAATCAGTTGATTTCAGCTCAACGGAAGCAACGAAGGCATACTGAAGTGTGATAGGTAGATGAAAAATTGACCATCACCCATCCAGAGAGGAAGATTTCCGCCTCCTATCCAGATGGATGACGCCTTGGAGTCCTCTCTGCCCTCTGCCTACGAGTTGGAAGCAATCAGAAGAAGAAGGAAGCTTCACCGCATCTTCCTAGAGGTTGTCATCACCTAGGCAGAAGGAAATTGCCTTCCTCAGCAAGTAAAGCCCACCAGATTTCAAGCACATGCCGCCCCCTACATAAAGGATCAATCCCAGAGTTTCAGAAAGATATCACTCATCTCACAAACTTGCTCCGCGCAAAAAACAAGCTTCGTGCTTATTTTCTCTCAGACTCCGCGCCTTTTTCTCTTGTTCATCACGAGTTCTTACTCGTTCTTCAAATTTTCCTTGTTTCAATCTTGTCTCCTGATGTTAAAACACTGTACTCTTGTTTCTCTCTCAGCAATAACAATCAAATTGCTATTTTCTCTCAAATCTCAATCAACAACAGCTCTTGCAGCGCAAATTTAGGAAGTCTTGTTCTTGTAGATCCAATGATTTAAATGCTCCGGTGTGACTTTGATCCAGTCCCCACAAATTGCTCTGATCTTTAAATCTGCTGCTCTGAGCACCAAATCCAGTTTCTACAACCTCTTTGTTAATTTCAGCAAATTGACTGGCATGCCCCTATGCTGTCATTAAGATTTCTCCGCGAAAACTCTAACAAGAGATTTTTGGCGCTACAACTTCTTAAAAACCAACATGAATAATAAGACTAGTATTCTCTTTTTTCTACTTCCAATTTTGGTATATGTAGCAATAAGATTCCTTCTTTGTTTCGACCAGAAAAAAAAAATCTAAATCTAAACAAATATATATGAAAGAGCTTAGCTGTAACAAATCCTACAGAGGTCAAACAATTATAAATTCCCTTGGAAAAAATAACAAAATAATCAATTGAGATTCTTTTATCTTATTGAATTCACTACTTATCTTTTGTGATATATAATGATCAGGAAGTATATGATTCAGAACCCTGTGTTTCATGAAAGAACTAAACCTAAACATATTGATATTAACTGTGAACAAAGTGGTCTCATTAAATTGATGCATGTTTCCTCCCAACTTCAACTGCTTCTACTACTAACTTTTGAAATTGCCTTCTCCAAACTGAGATTACAAAATTTGTACTCACCAGTCACCAGTTTGAGGGGGTGGTAGATATTGTTAGTTCAAATAACCTTGGTTAATGTAATCTAGTTAGTTGGTAGTTATGGTTAAGTTAGATGGTAGTTTAGTTTGTTAATTATATTTTACTCCCTCTGTCCCAAATTATCTGACTCTTTTGGGTCAAACTAATTCTACATTTGACTTTTAATTACAAAATATATATATACAATCAAATTTTCAAAAATATGTTTTGAAAAGTTTAAGACTTAACTTAATCAAAACATAATTTTTAAAAATTTAATTCTATATAATTTTTTTATTATTAAGGGTCAAAATTAAGATTACTTTGACCCAAAAGGGTCAGATAATTTGAGACAGAGGGAGTACTCAATATAACTTCTCTTCGTATATATACCCTCATTCAATTATACTTTCTATTTCTTTTATTTTCTGTCAAAGTCCCTTAAGAATTTTTATTTGAAATTATGTGTAAAGGAGAGATGGTTGGAGATCTTTGTAATTTACTGTTAAAGTTCTAAGCTATTTTTGAAATCTCTTGCTAGAAAATTGTTGATCAAGTGACTAGTGATAATAATAATGACCCATAAAGCAATATTTTCATTTGATTTAAGCCATAAACAGCGTATTGAAATCGTACGCAGCCGTCCAACGGGGAGTCACCCTTCAAACTCAGATGTGCAACATATGTCGAATCCGGATTAGTTAGAGTAAATCTCTCACTATCAAGTGAGGAATTAAAAAAAAAAGGGGGCAGATTCAAATGTGGACTGATAAATAGGAGATGACCAAATGGCAAATTGATGGCTGACAATTTTCTTATCTCTCAACCACATCTAAATGCATGCTCAACCCAACCAAACCCTAGTCATAAAAAAACAAAAGGCCGCCTTATCCACAAAACCAATGGATGAATTTGAAAAAGCCTGAGATGAAATTTGACAAAATCAGGGGTCCTTACAAGTAATTTCCTAGTAAAAACACATAAAAGAAATATGAGACTGACATTCACTCGGCATCAAGATTTTCAATCATGGCTGCGACTTACTCTTACATGGCTTGCACTAAATTCGCCATGTTGGGTTGGGGCGGAGGGAAAAGAGAGTTGAGCAGAAAAAGAAGGGCTTTTTCAGTTTCAGCTCAACAGCAAGCTGAAGTGGGAGAAGCACAAGAGGCAGCAAAACTGCAAGAAGAGCAGCAACAAAAGGTGAATCAACAATCTACTACACAACCAAGGCCGGTTGAACCACAAATAAATGTGGAGAGCAAAAACATGAGCAGAGAATATGGAGGGCAGTGGCTCAGCAGCGTTACGCGCCACGTCAGAATCTTTGCCGCCTACATTGATCCAGTGACCTCTGCTTTTGATCAAACACAGATGGATAAACTCACCCTTATACTTGATCCTACTGATGAGTTTGTCTGGACTCCTGAAACCTGCAACAAAGTCTACTCTTACTTCCAAGAGCTTGTAGACCACTATGAGGTAATCTTCATTTTTTTTTCCTTTCTTAACTTGCAAAAAGGCTTTCTAGAAACTAGCACTTTCATTACTAGGAAATGCATAGCCAAATGGAAGAACATGCTTTGCTGCAGGAAGAAATAAGTTAACAGTTTAGCAGAGTTGTATATAACCAAAATGACAATAGTAAACTTGGCTTGCTGAGAAACTGAATAGAGTTTTAATATAAACCATTTAAGATTCTCAGTTTGGGATGTTTTTGAATCCATAAGTAAAGGTTAGATGGATCACTTATAACAGCTTATACTTAGTGTTCTGCTTTGAAGAGAAACTCATGTATGATATGCAAGCAGGGTGCACCATTGACAGAGTACACACTTCGTCTGATTGGTTCAGACATAGAACACTACATCAGAAAGCTACTATATGATGGCGAAATTAAATACAACATGAATGCAAAGGTACTGAACTTTAGCATGGGGAAGCCGCGCATTCTATTTAACAACGATGATGGTCAGTTTCAAGATGTACAATGATAACATTCTCAGAAAACAGCTTGCAGAAGAGTGCAGAAGGCCCATGTATGAAGTATCAGGTTACAAAACATCACATAATGTTGTTTCAAGCACAAAAACCTCGGGAAACCACACCTTTAATCTTTGACCGAGAAATGTATACAAGATTCCTTAATTGCCAAAATCGTCACAGGTGAGGTCCATCTATGTGTCGCCAATGATACAGCTGCATCTGTCAAAATTTACTTCATAATATAGAGAGATTGTGGTCTTCAGAGAAATCTCTAGTCATCGCAAAGCCTTTAAATATAACGGATCCAACCAAGGCATAAATGCACCTTCATGAGCAGCATTCTGACAATATATATACAATTATATAGTTTAGAAGGTTTTCTCAAATAAAAGAAAAAAAAGTGTGTGTATATATATAGAAAACACCAGTTTATTCCATTTGCACCAAGCCATAATGTGATTAATGTAGCTATGACAGTCTCTGATAATATGCATGAATGTAAAATAAGTATGCCAATTGCACATTAAAGCCCGTCTTAACATGAAAATGGTTATATCCTCTATTATTTCATCCTAATTACCCGTGCTCTCCTTAGCCTCCTTCAAGTCAAGTATGACACAAAACTGCTCTTCTCCCTGTTCCCAAGTCAATCCTATTTCCCCAACTCAGGCTTGTGCTAGGAAAACATGATACTCTAAAGAGGCCTAGGGAAGAATGCATGAGAAGAAACATGAGAGGATGCACCAATTATGTATAACACTCACCTCCAACCAAAAGAAAAATCCGCGTAAGAGATATAAAAGTTTATCTTTGTCATGCTTGACTTCCTCAACTTTCATTCTTAGTTCTGCAGGGTAACAAAATGAACATTAAAGCTACTATCATTAAGTAAATTTCATTTATACCATATGAATTTGGAATAAATAGGGAATATACAGAAAGAAGCAGTAATAAACTCAGAAACTTCTTAGTAAAAAAATCTGTGGATCCTAAGTGAAATAATCTAGCAGTATTGGGAAAAAAGGTAGGAACAACCACTCAAATTACATCACTTCAAAAACAATCTCTTTCATGAGAGTTCCGTTGAGGAATTGCTAAATAACAGTATTCCAAAAAATTAATAGGATACTGAAAAGTACAAATTTTTACATCAGTCTTTGCTTGCAAGATTTAATCTTGTAAAGAGAGGATAACATAAAATCATTTCGACACAACAAATTTACATATAACAAATTCTTCTAAATAGTAGCAATAGTATCAGAGACTAGTGTACTTTATCGATATAGTCTTGTTCTATACACAACACTGAAATTGAAGAAATCAGACTTACCTTTGTACCAATCAAGGTATGATTTTCCGTCAGTTTGGGTTGCATATGATTTTGGTCCAGAACGTAATTCTATAGTACCCTGCACTGGTTTTCTCCTTACTACACCTTTCCAAAGATTGTCAAACTCTTTTTGATCATAAGACCTTTTAAGATGATTCATAAGCATTTCCCTAAACCGAGACTGACTGGAATTTTCGTTGACCCCCCAACTTTCTTCACCAGGCTTTTTTGTCAGCAGCACATAGAACCATAAAAGAACATAAAGAATCACCAACATACAAAATTCAAAGAAAGAGAAACATAATAGAAAACCCTTTAAAGATGGGGTTAGAACCCTTCTTCTTAGGGATTTGATAATATGTATATCGGCTAGATGTACCTCCTGTCATATTTTATTTAGATTTTCCCCTGTACCAGAAACTAAAAGAAATAGAAAACAAGAACAGGAGCAATAACAGAGAGCTGCAAAGAAAAAATATATACCAGTGATTGATAGCATTTAGATGATACAAATGGTGTATAACCTCCTTCATCAAAAGGAATTTCTTCCAAGATAATCATTTCCGAATCAGAAGAACTATTGTCATCCTTCTGGTGTATACTTTTGAGATCAATTTCATGGCTAAACACCATATTCTTGCCTTGCTTAGCCAGAGAATTTAAGTGCCTATAATTGCTATTCTTCAAAGGTTCTCGACTTGATTTACAAGGCATAGCATCATCCTCGTCCTCTTCTTCCTCTTTTATTTCAACCTCATTGACCACATTCTTTCTTCCTTCACTCAGAACATCTCTTATTTTACTCTTACTTCTTTTATCTCCACTATTCAAAAGCTTGCTCACGGCCTTTGCTTTCCTGCCCTGCTTAGTCAGAGAATTCTGGTGCTCATCACGACTTTTATCTATCATAACACAATTCATCTTCTTCAAAGGTTCTCCGCTAGATTCACAAGGCATAGCATCCTCATCCTCATCTTCGTCTTTCTCGGCTTGCTTTTCCAGAAAGAGCTTCTCAGAACAATCACCCGATGTATCAGAATTGGTCTCCACTGCCTTTCTTTTCTTCTCTTTCTTAGCCACAATTTTCAAGTGATAGGTTTCATCCAAATTAACCGAATCATTCTCCTTCGAAGGTTCTCCATTTGATTTACAAGGCATAGAGTCGTCCTCATCCTCATCAACCTCTCTGATTTCATCCACAGCAACCATCCCTTTTCTTGCCTTACTCAGAACATCTCTCACTATACCTTTACTTCCCCCATCTCCAATCTTTGAAACTTTCTTTACTGCTTTTGCTTTCTTTGACAAACCAGCCGAACATTCTGGAACCTTAGCCTTCTCACTTTCCAAATCCCTGTTAGAAGTTCTCATTCTTTCCACCTCCTCAGATGGGATTTCAGATGACGATGATTCCCCATTCAGTCCAAGCTTATTGAGATAGAATTCATAATCAGAATCAGCCTCATTAGAAAGTAACCCTTCATCAGTCAAATATTGTATATAATCCGAATCATCATTACCACTCTCTTCCATGTCAAATTCATCACAGTATTCTCTGCTTTCCTTCTCGTTCCCCCCACTATTACCACCACAATGCAACACAATAAACTCTAAATCATCCAAATAATCTCTACCCTCAACTACCCCCATTATAAACAAAAGAGAAATCTCTTTTTGGTTCACAGCTTTCTACCAAAAAATCGTACTCCACCTGCATTATTTATTTAAAATAATTAAAAAAATAAATTAAATTAAATTAAACCATTCATTGTGCTAACGAAACCAAATAATGAAACTTAATATTTGCAAAAACCTAAAAAAAAAAAGAAACTTTTTCCTCTTCCGCTCAAGAAAACTGCTATGATTTAAATGAACAATAAGAAGAAGAAAACATGCAAGACCAGATGGTGTAATGCGGCTTAATATACTATCAGTTTTTCTTTCTTTTTTTCCCCACGCTTTATCGGGAATTAAAACTAAAACGTACAACGGGGGAACTTAGGGCTTACCGGAAAACTGAAAGTTACATCGGACTCCGACGCCGGAGAGCTGGTAGTTCTAGGTCTGCTTAGCTGACGTTATGCCTACTGAATTCTGGATTTCTGATACGAAAGCTAAACTTTAAAACTCCCCACTCCCCAGTGACAGTTGAGTTGAAAAGTCGCGACAATAAATATGGAATTAATACTCTTGGGCCCGTCTTTCTCAGGCAAGCCCATTCCAATTTATAATTGCGCTCGTTTTCGGCCTAAAGCTTGGGCCTTCTCTACTTACCAAAAAATTACTAAGAATTAATAATCTATATATATATATATATATATATATATATATATACTAGTCGTTAATTCCATGTGCATTGCTCGTGATCCAATATGTTTAAATTTTAAAAGAAAATTAAAATTTTAAGCAACCTACTACTGAAGAATTCTATTAGAGCTGGCAAAATTTGACACAAGTGTCGGTACTCGAAACCAAACTTGATCCGACCTTATTTGACCAAAAAATCCGCTCAAACCCGGAATCGAAATGACTCGAATCCTAGACCCTAAACTACCCGAACCCCATCAACCCCGAAAGATTAACCCAAATTGGAATTATTTATATTTAAACAATCTGAATCCGAAAAGAACCGAACCCAAAAATCCAAAGCTCAAACCTAAAATCATCTGAACCATATGAACCGACACTTAAAAAGACTCAAACCAGGATTGACCCAAACCCAAATGACCCGACATTTGAGCGATCTGAATCCAACCCAACCTGAAACCGAAAATTAACCAAACTCGTATGACCTGAAATTTCCTTAATCCGAAACTGACCTAACCCAAATAACCAAACTCAAATACCCGACTCGTCCATTTGTATATACATAGAGTTTTACTACCACAGGAACAAAATAAATAATTCCACATAAAGTAAAATATTAAGGAAGTAAAATAGCAAATTTAAACCTATAGCAAGGTTTAAATTTATCTAGCAATAATTGAAATTAATTATAAGTAAAATAAAATAATTGCACCTTAGGGAAATAATAATTTTTAATCTCAATACATTAAACTATCAAATAGAAATAGGTCAATCACAATAACCTTTTAAATTAAAACGGTAAAAATAAAATAGTTATAAAAATTTTGAATTTAATTAAATGAAAATAGAGTTTTTAGTATAATCAAACTATATATTAAAAAATTTTAATATATCCAAGTTTTTAATGAAAAATAGTAAAATGGTAAAAATAAACTTTTAAATTGAAATGTTAAAAATAAAATAGTTTTAAAAATATTGAATTTAATTAAATGAAAATAGAGTTTTTAGTAGAATCAAACTATATATTAAAAAATTTTAATATATCTAAGTTCTTAATGAAAAATAGTAAAATGGTAAAAATAAAGTAATTATAAAGATATTATATTTAACTAAATACTTATTTAGAAAAAGATTTAACTAAATAAAAATAGAGTTTTAAGTAGAATAAAACTATAATAGTTTAAGTAAGGGCATTTAGGAAATATATTCAAAAAAATAAGGGTGTAATCGTCGATTCAAAAGTTTTACAAAACTCGTACTTTTACCCTTATTCAAAAGTACGAATAAGGGGAAATTTTATGTTTTCCGATTATACCCTTTTTTACTAAATAATATTTTAATTAATTATTTATTTCATTATTAAAATAATGGAAATTTAGATTATTCTCATTAATTAGGATCTAATGTGGCCAATAGTACCACATCATCTTTAGCATCTGAATTTTCGTCAAAAAAACATTCTCAAAGTTGGTTTAGGACAAGATGAATTCTGTCCAGAAATTTGAAGGGCAAAATCGTCCACCGGAATGGAAGAATTACGTCTCGAGGACATAAAAGTTGGAGATATTGGAATCCTCTTTCCAACAGTACCTCATTTGCATTTTTCTAAACTCTGAATCAATAGTTATGAATTTTCTTCCAAAACTGCTATTGTGAAGTCCTCCTTGAAATAGGATTTAACAATGCTGAATCGTTACTACATCATTATTACTAATTGGACTTGAACTCCTTTTTTGGGCTTCCATACGAACAAATTGCGCCTAAGAATATTTATTTAGGTTTCAAGACATCTGGCTTGGCAATTTGGGCTTCATGGATTCAAACGGCCTAATGGGCCTACTGGTCCGAAATGAGACAACATCAATAGTTTCTCCAAATCCATACTATATATAAAAATACGAATAATGGGAAATTTTATGTTTTGCGATTGTACCCTTTTCTTCAAAAATATTTCTAAATTGCCATTACTTTTTTTAAAAAAAAAAATTGCCATTACTTAAAATTAGACTTTTATGTTATATATATATATATATATAATATTATTGGCCAACCCAATTTCTACTATATATATTATTATTTATTTATGATTTAATTTTAAATTTAAATCTTACTCAAACTATTATATATATATATATATATATATCTAACTACTTATCCAAATTATTAACGATAATAAATATGTAGCAAAAAAAATGATGATGATAAATATATGATTGTTGCATTTGTAATTTTGATATGATTTTTTATTAAACGTATATTAATAGGGTACAATGGCCATGAAAAGAGTTTGAATTTTTCTTTTTTCCATTTTAAATTTTCTATTCTTTTTGCAGTTAAAAAAAAACTACCTATAAGTATGGTATTGATAACTTTTTGTCATGCTTTGGGAATTTCATTTTCCTTTATCACTCTTTTTACCTTATTTTCTTCATTATTTTCATTACTATGTTTGATGATTGTTTAAAACGATTTTTCAAAAGGAGTTGAATTTTTAAACGTATAATCAATACTAGAAGAACTAAACCGGATTAAATTGCCAAAAAAAAGTAACTTATGTTCTTCATTTTTTAATACTATGTTTGTTGATTTCTCAAAACGATTTTTCAAAGGAGTTGAATTTGTAAACGTATGTACGAATTTTGATGATTGTTTGCTTTTGTTCTTATTAAAAAATAATTCTATGTTTGAAACTGAGAAAGAAATTTAGGTCTTGGATGAGGTGTCTGGATTATCATGCCGCATTCTTGCGTAATCCTTTAAATTTAGTGTTTCCTTTGATAATTGAGTTACGTAACACTTTTTTCAACATAGTTTGATTGGAAACATAAAATATTTAATTATATTGTGTGATTTGATAATTTATTCCATTGCAAGATTTTGAATTTCATACTTTTTTCCTATAACTAGAAGAGATGATTATATTACAATGGGATTGGAGGTTAAATGCACTAAAGATAAGGGTAAAACGTGAACTGTTGGAACTTCTTAGGGAGACAGCCTCATCAATCAAATAGAGAAGTTTGTGTAATATCTAATAGAGCGGACGATGAGATAAGGGCCCCAATTTTTTTGTCCAAAGGGGAACCTCTTTGATATTGGAGTTAGTAGGGTATTAGATGTTTGGAGCATGGTTTTTGAATTTGGACCGGACCGTCCGGTCCGACCGCCTACCGGATAGCACTCCGGGTAAGGGTACCTAACCTGCGGTTCATGTGACCCGCTTCAGAAACGCTCGGGCCGTCTAGACCGGAACCGGAAAGAACCGGTATTTGTCGATTTTTTAACTTTTTAATTAAAAAAAAAAGAAAAACTCAAATATCAAAATTGAATCTGCCTTGAAACGCGACCTTCTCTCTCTCTCCACTCTCAGGCCGAATAACGAAATCAAACTAAAAAAATCCCAAAACGTAGGGTTTCTTATCTTTCTCTCTGCGGCGCTTCCGATTGTTACACAGCCAGCCCATTAACAGTTATCCAGCCCATTTATCTTTTATAAACCCATTTTTCTTATATTCAATTATTTGAACTTTGTAATCAATTTTCACTTTTCCATATATTGTGTCGTTTGTGAAAGGAAAAACCAACCAGAACTATCAAATAGAAATTGTTCTATTTTTCCTCTCAATCTATTTTCTTCTTATATGGTTCACGAGGGTTTCCCTCTTTCTATTTTGACGGTATCACTTGGTATCAGATTCCAGTCCCGATTCCGGCTATGGGCGACGGCACCACTACACGATGGCAGAAAGAGCTCGCCGCGATCCAATAGAAACATGATTCATTGGAAGCCAAGCTTGACGCTAAGTACCAACAATTAGATGCAAAGCTTGATTCCTCAGTTGGAAGATTGCAAACCTCTGTAGATCAACTTGCTATGGAAATGAGGCGATTGATCGAGGTATCTCTCAAACGATCAGAATCTGGTTCTGGATCTCGATCGGAATCCGTTCGGCCTGACGGACTTGATTCTCCGATTGCTGCTACTACTAATTCCATCCATGAAAACCAAAGTCAATCGAAGGTTTATACAAAAAAATCAAAGATCGAATGTCCCAAATTCGACGGTTCTGACTTTTTTGGCTAGCACAGCAAAATTAACCAGTTCTTCGCCGCCGATGCTACAGTGGATAGGGATAAAATTAAGACGGTGATGATGCACCTTGAGGGTCAAGCTCTGCAATGGCACCTCCGGCACATGAAATCCATGGAGCATACAGGTGAGCTTGCCTGGTTTACATATTTATATGCTATGCGAGAATGTTTTGGATGCAATGAATATATGAAGCCTTTTGCTCAGTTAGTTGCTCTTAAGCAAACTAGTACAGTGGATGAGTTCTTTAATGCATTTGAAACACTATTGAACTTGTGTGATTGTTCTGAAGAACAGGCTCTTAGTATATTCCTTACCAACTTGAAACCTGAAATTTCTAGACAAGTTCAAGTTAACCATCCACAAACTCTTAGCCATACTGTGAATTATGCTCGCCACATTGAGTTTTTGCTTAACTCTGCTAATGGCCAAGCTCCATCCTCAATTTTCTTGCCTATAGCTGCTGCCCTTGTTACTCATGTGCCATACAAACCACCTCGAAAATTACCTTCCCTTCTTTCCATTCCAAACAGTACACCCATGATTACTTACCCAAAAGCATCCTCATCCAACACAAATATTGATTCACCTTCTTCCCCTAAAATACCTTCTAGAGAGGAGTGAGACACTCGAAGGAAGCAGGGCCTGTGTATGTGGTGTGGTATCAAGTTCAGCCCTGGTCACAGATGTGGTGTTAAGGCCCAAGTGTATCAGTTGTTGTTGGAAGAAATTGTGGATCTTACTTCTGAATCTGATGAATCTAATGAGTGTATTGAACTTATTGATGACACAAACTCACCCACTAAAGATTTAGACCTCAAGCCTATCATCACCTTGCATGCCTTGTTAGGTACAACAGGACCTCAAACAATGAAGGTGGCCGACCAAATCAAAAACCAATTGGTTATGATTCTTATTGATACAGGCAGCACCCATAATTTCATCAATAACTCAGTAGCAAAAAGGTTAGGATGTCATACAGTTTCTGTTCCTCCTATGCCTGTGACTGTAGCAGATGGTAATGACCTTTCTTGTAAGGAGATGTGTCGCCAATTAAAGTGGGAGGTACAAGGCTTGACTCAGTACTCCAATGTGCTACTCATTCCTTTGTTAGGATGTGACATGGTGCTAGGAATTTAGTGGTTATGCACCCTAGGCCCTATTTGGTGGGACTTTTCCTTGTTATTAATGAAGTTTACACTTCGAGGCATTTCTTATGACTTGCAAGGCCTTAATTCTGCTGAAGTTCACTTACTTACTAATAAGCAAGCTACAAGGTTACCTTTTGCTGAAAAAAGTCTATATACATTGCTGCTTTGTGTTGATTCTTCACAATGTCAAGTGATTACGGCCCCAGATTCTACATTGGAACAGTTGCCCCAAGATTTACAGGTTCTCCTTTCTCAATATGAAACTGTTTTTGCTGTTCCCTCTAAGTTGCATCCAAACAGATCCCATGATCATCGCATTCCCCTAAAGGATGAATCACAAGTGGTTAATCTTTGACCATATAGATACCCGACTGTTCAAAAGGATATTCTAAGGAATATGGTCTTTGAGATGAAGTCTTCAGCCATAATTAGAGACAGCACCAGTGCCTTTGCATCACCTGTTGTGCTTGTTAAAAAGAAGGATGGTACATGGAGGTTTTGTGTAGATTATAAACAGCTCAATAACCTCACCATTAAGGATAAATTTCCCATTCCTCTTGTTGAAGAGCTTTTGGATGAACTACATGGGGCTCAATGGTTTTCAAAATTAGATCTCAGATCCGGATATCATCAGATCAGAATGGCTAATCAAGACATCCACATGTTTCGAACTCACCATGGGCATTTCAAGTTCCTGGTAATGCCTTTTGGCCTAATAAATGCACCATCAACCTTTCAAAGTCTTATGAATACTGTGTTCCAACCTTATTTGAGAAAATTTGTGCTTGTCTTTTTTGATGATATTTTAATTTATTCCAAGGATTGACAATCTCACTTATCTCACTTACAGTAAGTTTTTGATGTTTTAGCATCTAATCAGCTTCATGTCAAGTTGTCTAAATGTGAGTTTGCAGCTTCCAAAGTGGAGTATTTGGGGCATGTCATTTCCAGAGATAGGGTTTCAATGGATGAGAACAAGATTACTAATATTCTCCACTGGCCAATACCCACGAATTTGAAGCAATTGAGGGGATTTCTGGGTTTAACAGGTTACTACAGAAGATTTATTAAGCAATATGGGGTTATTGTTCAGTCATTGACTTCTCTTTTGAAAAAGAACAATTTTATGTGGACAAAGGAGGCTACTTTAGCATTTGAGAAGCTCAAACAAGCATGATTTCAGCCTAGTTTTGGCCATGCCAGATTTCAAGGAAGTTTTTGTTATTGAATCTGATGCCTTAGGTACAGGAATTGATGCAGTCTTATCTCAATCTGGTTGCCCAATTGCTTACTTTAGTAAGGCTCTCTCTCCCAAGCATCAAAAAACATTCAGTGTATGAAAAGGAAATGATGGCCATTCTCGCAGCTGTGAAGAAATGGTCTGCATATCTCATGGGAAGGCATTTTAAGATCAAAACTGACCATGAAAGCCAAAAGTATCTATTAGATTAGTCCACTTCTACTCCTGCTCAACATAAATGGCTAGTACAAATGATGGGCTATGATTTTGAATTGAGTTACAAGAAAGGCAACATAAACTTAGTTGTTGATGCATTATCTAGATCACCTGCAGCACAACTTTGTGCTCTCTCTGCTGTACAAACTGATCTAGCCAGCCGAATTCAGCAAACTTGGTCATCTGATCCTGCTATGCTTAAGTTGATAGATAAGGCTAAATCTTCTTCTAACGTTCATGCCAAGTATACCTGGAAAGCTGATCAATTAAGGCGCAAAAGGAAACTAGTAGTGTGTTGACACCCACTTTTGTCCTATATCCTTTAATTTGGGTCGAGTTAGCATTAGGGTCATCCAGGGGTATTTTGATCATTTTCACATCTAGAGGGGCATTTTGGTCATTTTTGCATTTAGGGGGGGTATTTTGGTCATTCTTAATCTACTTTTAATTTATATTAGCTTGTTCATTTTAGTCATCTAGATTGCATTCGAAAAACAAACAAAAAAATCTTAATATGCACCTTGGCATTTTTGCATATTTTCATTTAGTAATTTAGTTGCATCTTCATTTAGCTTAGTATTATTGCATTTTAATCATATAGTTTAAGCTCAATTAGTTCATTGATTAATTAACCCTTTAGCAATTAGTTAGACATTGCTTGAGTTGGATTTGCATTTTTGTGTGCTTTTTCATTTCATGGCATATTAGTAAAACAATGATAAATAAAATAAAAAACCAAAAAATAGAAATTAGAAAATCACAATAAAGAAAAAGAGCATTTATTTATTCATTTTGCATTTCTTCATGAGATATTTACATTTTTCTTTTCCTTTCCTACATTACAAAAATACAAAAAGAAGAGTCACAAAGTAGCTCTTTCTCTTGGCTTGTGTCACTTATACTCCACCATCTAGATTGCAATTTCCCTGATTAGCTCTGCAAAATGAAGACGCATGGAAATAAATGAGGTTCAAATTTATAATGGTGCCATGAGATAAGTATGGTGCAAAGAGGTCAGACATTCCATCATCTATTGAAATAGGAGACAGAGGCTACGGAATACACCCTTAAGCACAACAAATTCATTTGGCAACCAATCAAAACAGAATTACAGTGCAGCAAGCGATGCCAAAAGCTTCACAACGACAGCAACATCAGCAAAGAAAATGGGAACCAAACAGCAAGTAAGGAGGGAAGGACATATATCAAGGAGAGATGAATGACTAGTTATACGCATGGAGAGGCAGCAAGTAATTGATATAAAATCAGCAAGCAAGTTGAATGAAGAAGCACACTTATGGTTAAAGTTTTTTAGTCAATCCCAAGCAACAAAGCGTACAACTTGCTATGCTTGCAACTCAGACTCAAAGACCATGGCAAGACAGGTTCAAATGCAAAAACAGAAACAAGTCGAAACAGAGCAATCATAGGCTTGTCATTTCCTTTTTTCCAGCAAGCATAAATAGGCAATCCAAGCATTAAAAGCATTTAACTTTAGTAATTTCACTCTAGAAGCACATTCAATAGGCAGCTAGTATTGAAATTTAGTTACATTCATTAAGAGCATTTCATGAGCATCAGTCCCTTTAGTTTAGCATTTTAAATTCAGGACTAGTAAACATACACTGCATTTTAAAAACAGAACATAAACTTAGGTTTAAATCGCAGCCTCATCACTTTTAATAACAATCATATTCAGTTTCATGCATTTAAGCAAGCATAGAGCATCATTATGTCCAAATGGCAACCACAACAACATAGCAGATAAATTCTTAAAACCTAATTTCAATTTAGAGAGGAATTACCTGCCACCTCACCATTCCCTTGAACCTTATCTTCACCCCATAACAACTCATTGCTTATCTCAATTACAGCAAAAATTCCACCTGCACAAAAGGACAAATTTAGAAGATATTTACTTGTGCTCACACTCACACACTTATTCTCATTCACTGCCAGCACACACATATGACAAACAGACAATATAGGAAAGGGAGAGGAAAATGCACCTTCACCAGCTCACCTCACTCACACGTGCACATCTAGAATCACCTGCAGAAACAAACAAAAACAGAAAATTAGCGAGCAAGTAAAGTAAAAAATAAATAAATAGGGGAGGCCTGGAAAAAAAGGGCAGGACAGTTTTTGAGAGTGAAAAAATGAGGGGTCAGGAGGGAACACAGTAGAGGGAATAAGGGTTTTAGAATATAAAAAAAAAGGGGAATCAGGGAGGAATTGGGGGGTTTTAGTAAAAAAGGAAAATAGAAGGTTGTAGTTCTTAAGAGGAAGGAATAGGGTTCGACAAAAATGAGGGGAAGTAGAGGGTTTAAAATAAAAAAATATACAGAGAAAATTTCAGGAAAAAAAGGAGAAAGAGGGGAAACTCTGTCATTTTCAAATAAAGAAACAAGTAATAGAGTCGATGTTGGCTGAGGAATTTTGAGAGAGGAAAAGGTTGCAAAACTAGGGGAACTTTCGGACGGAGAAAGTCGGTAAAAATTTGAAACAGGGTTTAGGATGGAACAAATCTTCAAAGGATTTGGGTAGATGAATCTAGAGTTCTCGGTTGAGATAAAGAGGGTGAGTACAGTTGGGAAGCCAGGGATATAAAGATAGGTCAGAGTGAACTTGGAAGCTTTCGGGTCAAAATAAAAAAAAAAAAACGGAGAAAAAGGGAGGATCTTTGAAGAGCAAGGTGAGGGGAACAACATACATCGAATCTAGCTCGGTCCAACAGTGGGTTGTCGAGATCGGGAAGCTTGAAGTTTGGCTCGGCTATGGCTAGATTTGCGGAGTTGGATGCTTGATCTTGCGAAATGGAGATCAGATCCGGGTTCAGGCAGACGAGAAGGAGCAAACGGGAGACTTTGAGCTCAATCTGAGCTCCGGTGATGCTCCGACGCGGTGACAAGCGGCGGTTTCGACGGTAGATACGAAATCCGGTCAGTCCAGGCGGCTGTTGATGAGCGGTTAGGGTTTCCAGAATAGAAAAAACGTTTGAGGAAGAAGAAGATAGCTAGGCTTTTATAGTCCTTACGAGTGGCTCCCAAAACGGTGGTACTTCACTACTTATGAGGAAGATTCTTCAATTGCAAGTATGACTTCTTACTTCATTTCAATTTGATCCTTAATTCGATACATTTAAGTCATAGTTTGATCAACCTTGTCCTTGTAAGAGTTTACATATAGGTCCCTAATTGTGGAAAATTAAGTCAATTAAGCCTGCAATTTAAAGTTTTTTTGATAAAAATTTTACTAATTAGGTGGAAAATCAACAAAAATATGTGAGAGAATATGCTACATTCATGGCAATGCACTTTAAATTTCCTTAAATGTTGTTGATATCCTGTTCATTTGGCTAAAGATAAATGGATTCCGATAATGGAATAATCGGTTGAAATGTTGACAGTGTTGTCCATTTTAATCCTAATTTCCTAGACTTGAGGCATTTATTTGGGGGTCTTACCAATTAAGTGGAAGGTGCCCAAACGATGCCTCTCGTATAACCACTTGGTAAAACATTTGCATTTAACCGAAATTTCATACATCATATGCATCCATACCACAAGAGATAGTCAGTGATTAAGCTAAAAAAATGAAAGCAAAAGAAGCAAAAAGGAAAGTAAAAGGATTAATGAAGTAATTAGTCAATCAGTAATTAAAAATAAGAGTAAAAGGAGTAAGGAAGTAAAAGTAGTAAATCAGTAAATCTGTAATTAAGAGTCAAGGTAAAGGGATTAATCAGTAAATTCATAATTAAAAAAGGAAGCAAAAGTAGTAATCAGTAGATCAGTAATTAAGAGTCAAAGTAAAGAGATAAATCAGTAAATTGATAAGAGGAAGTAAAATTAGTAATCAGTAATTAAGAAAGGAAGTAAAAGGGTTAATTAGCAATTAAGAAAGGAAGTAAAAAGGACTGATCAGTAAATTAAGAAGGGATTAATCAGTTGATTGGTAATTGAGAGTCAAAGTAAGAGAGGTAATTAGATTAGAGAAGTAGTAGTTAAGAGTAAAGGAAGTAATTTGCAAATTAGTAATTAAGAGTAAAATGGTAAGGGGTAAAAGAGTAATCAGTAAAGAGGAAAATGGTAAAGAGTAATCAGTAAAGAGAAAAGAGAAAAAAGTAAAGAGTAATCAGTAAAGAGGAAAATGGTAAAGAGTATAGAGTAATTAGTAAAGAGAAAAGAGTAAAGAGTAATCAGTAAGAAAAATGGTAAAAAGTAAAAAGTAATCAGTAAAGGAAAAATGGTAAAGAGTAAAGAATAGTCAGTAAGGAGTAATTAGTAAAGAGTAAAATGATAAAAAAAAAAAGAGTAATCAGTAAAAGAAGAATGGTAAAAAGTAAAGAGTGATCAGTAAAGGAAGAATAGTAAAGAGTAAAGGGTAATCAGTAAAGAGAAAATAGTAAAAGGTAATCAGTAAAAAATAATGATAATCAGTAAATGGTAAATTAGTAATCAGTAAGAGCAAAATGGTAATCAGTGAGGGCAAAATGGTAATCAGTAAAGAGTAAAATGGTAATCAGTAAAAAGTAAGAAGGTAATCAGTAAAGAGTAAAATAGTAATCAGTAAGAGCAAAATGGTAATTAGTAAGAGTAAAATAGTAATCAATAAAGAGTAAAAGGTGATCGGTGATTCAAAGAGTAAAATGGTAGTCGGTATAAGAAAAAAGAAGAGTAAAAAAGTGGTAATCAATAAAAGAGAGTAAGAAAAGAGTAAATGGAGAGAAGAGTATAGATTAGGTTAAAAATGGTAGTTAATAAAAAGGAGAGAAGAGTATGTTAGTTAGTAATTTAGTTAGTATAAAAGAGTCAAATGGCATGAATATACTTAAAGATAGAAAACAACCAAATATGGAAACCCACAGTTAAGTCTAGATTAGTCAGTGCCGTTTTTTGACGGGCGTCGTGGGGGTGCTAATCCTTCCCCACGCGTACCCGACTCCCGAACCTTTAGGACTCTGGTTAGAAGACCGTTTATTAGGTTTAGTGTTACCTTCGCTAAGCTTAGGTTAACATTAGGCTTAATAATCTGATAGGTGGCTAATCACACCTAGGTTAAAAAAAGATTAGTGGCGACTCCCATAGAACTCCGTAGCACTTAGTTTTTTCTTTTTAAGTCGTTCAGCGGCAGGGTTCGGTCGACCCCGGACCCGGACGTTGCGACATAGTGGGACATGATTCCCAGCTCAAACTGGACATATTGCATTGTTTTCATTCATCACCTTCAGCAGGTCATTCTGGTATGGATGCAACAGTCAAAAGACTTTCTAGTGTCCTGTATTGGAAAGCCTTAAAGAAAGATGCCAGGAGATTTGTGAGGGAATGCAGCATATGTCAGCAAAATAAGCCCGAGAATATTTCTACTCCCGGATTGCTTCAGCCCCTTCCTATTCCAACCAAAGTTTGGACTTACATCTCCATGGATTTTATTTCTGGCTTACCAAAATCCCATGGAAAAGATGTCATTTTGGTAGTTGTGGATAGGCTTAGTAAGTATTCACATTTCATTGCCTTGTCTCATCCTTATACAACTGTTATTGTGGCTCAAGCTTTCTTAGATAATGTGTACAAACTCCATGGAGTTCCTGAAACTATCATCTCCGACAGAGATCAAGTGTTTATGAGCAACTTTTGGCAGGAATTATTAAAACTACTAAAAATGTCCTCTGCCTACCACCCTCAAACAGATGGTCAGACAGAGGTTACAAACAGAACCTTGGAGACATATTTGAGGTGTTTTTCTGGTTAGTCTCCCAAAGACTGGGTCAAATGGCTGCCAACTGCAGAATTTTGGTACAACACCCCCTTTCATTTTGCTGCAAAGGCCACTCCATTTGAGATTGTGTATGGCCAACCACCTCTAGTGTATATGCCTTACTTACCTGGTGAGTCCAAGGTGGAAACGGTCGATAGAAGTTTGAAAGCCCGAGGGCTACAATTTAGTTGCTCCAATTTCATTTGAAGATAGCTCAAAACATGATGAAACAACAGGCAGATAAGCATCTTACAGATAGAAGTTTTCAAGTGGGAGATTTGGTGTACTTGAACCTGCAGGCTTATAGTCAAATGACGGTGCAACACAGGCCTAATCTTAAACTTCCCCCTAAGTTCTATGGTCCTTTTTCTATACTGAAGAAAGTTGGTGCTTTGGGATATGAATTAACTTTACCAATTGGGTCCAAAATTCACAATGTGTTCCATGTTAGTCAATTGAAGAAGCATATTGGTGCTGCTATCTTTCAACCTCACTTACCTGTCATGGATCCCAATGGTCTCATAGCTCGAGTACCTACTGCTATTTTAGATCGTAGGATGGTGAAAAGCAAGGGGCGAGCTATGACAGAGGTTCTTGTGCTTTGGAGTAACAACTATGTTGAAGATGCCACCTGGGAATGCTTGTTTACACCCCAGCAGAAATATCCTTTGTTCAATCCACCTGGGAATGCCTGTTTACACCCCAGCAGAAATATCCTCTGTTCAATCCTTGAGGACAAGGATTGTCTGAAGAGGGGGCAAATGTTACACGGCTAGCCCATTTATCTTTTATAAACCCATTTTTCTTATATTCAATTATTTGAAATTTGTCATCAGTTTTCACTTTTCCATATATTGTGTCGTTTGTGAAAGGAAAAACCAACCAGAAATATCAAATAGAAATTATTCTATTTTTCCTCTCAATCTATTTTCTTATTCTCTGGTTCACGAGGGTTTCCCTCTTTCTATTTTGACGGTATCACCGATCATTACTGCCTGGTCCGCCTCAGTCCTCACCTCACATCGTCGCTCTAGCGCTCCTCTTATCTAAGTTCTCTGCCAGCAACAACTTCTTCTTCCACCATATCAGTTTAGACTGATCCGGCTACTCACTATAATGCTGAAATAGTAAAAGAGACAGAAAAGAAAGGAACCCATCGGTAAATATGGTTAAAGCATTTATAGTGAAGTCAAATTTGAATTGAAGCAAGTATGGCAGAAGAATTTTACTTTCCCCTGTATGGAAGAAGAAGAGAAGCAGATTATGCGATTCAAAGCAGTATTATAATCAAACCTATCCAAGAAATGCAATCCCGCGGGCTGCATTCCTTACAGTTGTCCCTTAAAATTCAAAACCTATCCAAGAAATGCAATCCCGCGGGCTGCGTTCCTTACAGTTGTCCCTTAAAATTCAAAATCCAAGCGGATTGCATTCCTTACAGTTGTCCCTTAAAATTCAAAAACAAGAAAGAGGAGAAAATTGGCATGGATGGCTGCATGCGTGACTTATGGCAGGGGTTTATTTTTAAGACACCTGTTTTATTTGGGTGGGTGGGTTGAATTGGATGCAGAGGAGATTAGAGAGGGAGAGTAAGAGAGAGTGAAAAGCAGATATGTGGAGGCTAAAGAGTTTTTTTTTTTTTTGTGCTATCTGGAGGCTGAAGAGTGAGGGAGAGGTTTTCGGAGAAAGGGAGAGGGAGAGGAGGAGGGGCAGAGTTTTGAAAGAGAGAGATCTGGATCGTTGCGGGTTGCTCTGCCTCGACTCAGCTGAGTTCCTCCATTACCAATACCGGCGATCATGCAGCCGTCCAATTGTACAAATCGCCGCCGTCCGACCAAATCCGACTCTCCAAAGACTTCCGGCCCCTCTCTATCAAATCTCAAATTTCTTTCTCCTCTTATTTTTCAACTCGGCAAGTCTAAGAAGAAGAGTCAGATCGAAAAATTAAGGTCAGATATATCTAAATTTTTTTTCTCTTGGTTTTTTGGTGGATTTTTTGTTGTGATTATTGTTTCAATTCTCTTTTGTTTTTTGGGCTCGATTTCTGCAGTTTTTGATTGATGGGTATTTGGAACTGATGTTGATGATGTTAAAACTATGGCAGTGTCACATCTTGCTTTGATGTTCAATTGTGTTAAACTCTCCATATGAAGAAGGCGAGTGAAGGTTAGCGTCTTCTCTCTTTCAATTGCTTTCTATTCTAATCTGTCCATTCTATGTCACAGCTTAAATGAGGGAAAGAAGAAAAGAATTGAGAAAAAGAAGAATCAGAGAGAAGGAAGGGAGAACATCGAGAAATAAGGAAGGAGAAAAAGAGAGGTTTTTTGTATTAATTTCCAAGTGCTCACAACTGAAGGGAAATATGCAATATATAAGATATGCCACAATAATTTGAAATAAAGGAAATAGCTAAAGATAGTAACTGATAAGAATTTGAAAATGCAGATAATGGCTAACGTTCTGTTAGGCCTGATGGACTTATGACATTCTATTTTTTCGAATTGAAGTGCTCCTCATTTTTTTTTTTTTTTTTTGAAGTTTGATTATACTGCATATTGGAAAGTTAGCTAATTGCTTAGCTTTAACTGTTCCTTTATGAGAGAGTTGTTGATAGTGATATTTTCAGGTTAAATTGAGATGCTTTTATTCGTTTTAGTCGATTTTATAAAATTGTGGTTTACGAAAGTCCGATGTTGTCTATGGAGTAGAGGTTTACTGACGCAACAATTAGTCATTACTTAGAATCTTAACTTCCCTGAGCATCATGGCTTCTTAGTCTTGCGTCTTAAACTAATCTCTTTGTTTCTTCATTACAAATTTTACTGCAAAGTGATTGAGATTTCAGTTTCTTTTATAGAGTATGATGGAGCATATTTGGAAGGACACATGTCCTGAAATTCAGTTTTCTTTAGTATGTAGCATCTATGTCATAGGGAAAGTTCATGAAAAGTTTCAAGGCTTAAATATAAGTGTCTGCATGTGATTAAAGGGTTTCATTTTCATTTTTATGAGGAGTTGTTTTAATATGGAGCTGTCCTTTAAAATCATTGATGATATGTCATCACTTTGAAAATCAAGGAAATCTCATCCATGTTTTGAGGATAGTTCTTGATGTGTAGAGTATTAAATATTATTGAAGTATATTAGTTTTCTTATTTACCAGGTGTGTGTTGGCAATGAAGTAAACCATGAGGCATTTGGCTTTTTAAGTGGTTGTGATGATGAATCATCTATGAATTGCGTTGTGTGCCTTGCATAATGCAGTTTAGAAACCAAAGTAGCTAATATGTGCTTTGTTTTCCATTTTTTCCTCCTCTGTAGCCTTTGGGTTGGAACTAAGTACTTAACTTTTATGGTTTTACTACAAAAAGTTTGATCCTCTTGCAATATATGTGTGTTGGGAGAGAATTGAGGGAAATGAGAAGAAATTAGGAAATTGGAAATTAAGATTGGATAACATTGTAAAAGTGAGAAACATTATCAATTAGATAAAGCGAACTTAGCCTCATTTTATTCTTCAAGTCTATTTGGTTCTTTAAGTCTATGGGGAACGTGGGTGTTCAATTCTCTGATGTTTTGTGCTTTTAGCAAGTGGGATTTAGTTTTGCATATTTTCCCTTACTTGAAGAATCAAACAATTAGATATTGCTATGATTTAATAGTCCATTTGCAAAGATCCGTTAAGTTTAAACATGGCATTGGGTATGGTTTTGTGATTGGCTATAGTATATTACTATTAATGGTGCTCTTAGTCTTTTGTTTTAATTTCATTATGGATATGTCTGTTGTGATTTACTTCATATTTAGACATTCAGGTTCCACATATTAACTGCATGGGTAAGGCTGTTTTATCAGGTGGTTTGTGGAGTTGATTTGTTCAAATGCTTGGCTATGCATGGAACTATTAATTTCTCCCTCAATCTTAGAGTTAGAGGTGTTTTCACGACTGATATGCAATTTGAGGTAAGAATTATTCTTGCTTTTCCTGTTACTTATAGATTTAACTTTTTAAGAAATTTGGTGCCCCCTGAAAACTTGAGGTTTAAAATCATTTGCTGTCACAAAGTTGAGAATGCGTTGACTAACGGGAAAGAAATTATCTCCATGTATTTTGTGTGTGGACAGTGTTGGTATATTAAAC
Organism: Corchorus capsularis; assembly: GCA_001974805.1. Classification (NCBI taxonomy): domain Eukaryota; kingdom Viridiplantae; phylum Streptophyta; class Magnoliopsida; order Malvales; family Malvaceae; genus Corchorus; species Corchorus capsularis. The sequence continues at coordinate 46,019 of AWWV01008346.1, forward strand.
CACTCCATTTAAACTCAAATCTCATTATCTTGATGCTGAACAGTGAAAGTTGAAAAGATTCTTCTTCAAAAGCCAACATATTTATATCTATAAAATAATCAGTAGAGGACTCTAATTGATTAAAGTTTTGGATTAGAAGAACCTTTTTATTAGTTTCATCACAAGTGTGGCTTCAATGATGTTTTGAGTTGCAAGGAAGAGCCTGACTTAAATGCAGCTTTGAAAAGGTTTGTGTCTCTGTTGCCTTTTATAATTTAACAAGAGTGCTTAGATTTGCCAATTTCCAATTTTTTGTATGGTTATAGTTTTTGAACCATTTAGTTGTTTAGTAGGTTAGTCTTTTCAACTACTAATAAGTGAGAACTTTGAGTCAGATATGGGTTCATGGTGATGCTGGATTCAGAGGAAGAGTGGCTGCTTGAAATAACTCTTTGAGGTATTAATTTAGGGTATTGATTTGTTTTGGGCGTTTCAATTCTTCTGCAATGATTTGTATTAGACTTCGATTGCTGGAAACAGTTACCAAATTTTTTCCTATTTTACTTGTTTTCCAGATGTATAGAAAGAATGTCATGGTTTTAGGTACTTCTATCTTTTCTTATTGACTGTTAAATTAAAGTTCCTGATATAGCTCTGTTTTTCCTAATTGTTGTTGTTGAGAATGTACTTAGTGATGAGAGAAAAATGTTTGATTTTAGCATGCCTTTCAGGGTTGTAATTGGTACTTAGTATTACAAATAATTTTTGAAACACATGAAAATAGTACACATTCTTTATCTTAGAAATAATTTTTCCACTTTTCTAATCTCCAGAGTTGTTGATGTTCAACATTATGGACAATTATTGACACTATTATCTAAAGTCCCTTCCATTGGGAGTCTCATTGCATGATACCAGTTACTTTTTGTTCTTATTCTGATATTTCAAATTTAATGTTTCTCTGCATTGTAATTGCTCTCTCTGTTACTTTATAGTGTCTCTTAAGAAATTAGAGTTTTTTTTTTACTTCCATCGTGTGTGTCTCTGTCTCGGTCTTTTCAACCCAGTGATGTCAAATTCTTGAGTTGTACAGTCAGAGTATAATAATACTACAATTAATAGATGATTTGGAATGAAATTCATTTAGCTTTGTGCATGCCTAACCTCTCATACTTTTTAGAGCAAAAAACTGGCAAATGCCTTAGAAAAGTCATGTTCATATGGATAAGGTGGAGGAGTTGACAAGAATGAGGTGAGTTGATGTACATCTTCAATGATTAATTGACCAGGAAGCCTAACATAAAGCGTTAAACTAACTCTCCTCAATTAACATTTTTGATAGATGCTTATATTTTGTGGAAATGAAAGATGATAAACTCTTGCTTCAAGAGTAAAAAATGATGTGCCTGAGGAATTGCCCTTACTTTCAAGGTGCTCGATATTCATAATTGTTGCAGATGTAATACTACAAGCGGTGAATTTATGGTGGAAGGAGGAGAATTGCTAACTTTGTTGGTCCTTACATATTTCATATATAAATGATATTACAATGTATTTCATCTTTTATGTAATATATATATATATATATATTGAAGCTTAATATTTATATATGCTTCCAATGCACTATTCTGTCCTAATCTTGACCCTCTTTATTTTCTCAATTCCTTAACTTAAAAAACTACAAGATCTTTAGGAAGCATTAAACTAGATTTGCCAAGCCCCGCGCAATTTGCACGGGCTATGCATCTAGTTTTTATACCAGCAATGTTGTTCATATAAATTTGAAGCAATTTTATACCAGGTCATCAATAGATTTTTGTAAGGCGCATGGGAATGAATATGGTTCCTAAAGGGATTGAAATGAGGAGCCATTTAATTTCTTAGCATTAGCATTTTAATTGTTAGATCAACTTTTTTCTCCAACCAAACCAAAGCTTGCTTTATGGAAATGTAAGAGAGGAGTGGAGTTACAGAAGAATTGGCTTTGATGTGATGATGTCAAATAATTTATTCAGACCAAAAATTAAGGATCAATTTCAATTTATATTAAAATTGTAAACTGATGAAAAAGAAAAGTTACTTTTTCAGGGACATTTGTTTTGGGAAGAACGGTGGGGAGGTCCTGAAGAATTCAATTGTAAATTCACATAAAAAATGCGTTTTTTTTTTACTCGGGTTGAACCAATCGGTTGGTCAGGCCGATCCGCCTGTTCGGGTCACCGACCGACAACTTGTCCGGTTCATACCCCGGTCGGTTACAAAAACCATGGTTTGGAGATACTAAAGTTAGGGTCTTAAGGTAACCTATTTGGTCAAGCTTGGATTCCCATAATTGGTGATTAAGGGTTATATTTTAGTCCCATACTACTTGTAGTCTCCCACACCTTATCTCTAGGCAATGCCATAGTTTACGGATCCGATAAATACTTTACTAACTTTATGTAGGAGATAGTAATAGTTCCATTAGAGATTTAATCTCTAACACAATCATATGGATTTATCAATCCCAAACTTTATATTTATGCATATTAAAAACATGCTTAAAACTTTAATGATCCAAGGAAATAGTTGGCATTGGTTGTGACCACAACACCATACTCATTGTTTACTTTTAATCAATCTATTTCCTTAATCATAGCCATGAAAATTTTATTGTAGTACAAAAGGATAATTTCCAAAAGAAAAATACACGATTAATGACTTTTATCAATAAATTGTACTATGCTCTTTTTTATACTTTACACAAAGTAAGATTATATCAACTCTTATTACATATATAGTGGAACTCTTTTGTTTCTCTAAAAAACCAACTTATTATCTCTTTGTTTCTTTAAGAAAATAACACACCCCCACTAGGTGAAAACACACATCCAATTTTTGAAGGATGTCTCTTTATTTTAATGATAAAGATCATAATAAAAATGAATCCAAGTAGTCATAAATGAAAAACTATATTCATCGCTACCATTTTAGACCCATTTTATACCTTAATCGTATAAAGATCATTAGTCTCAAAATAAAATATATAACATCTCAATTTATATGAGGTTGTATGCCAATAATTCACTTTATGATAAAATAATCATTGGATCCAACTGATAAAACAGTGTGCCAACACGGTAAGCTATAATCTTATTCTAAATGGTGGGCTTACAGAACAGTTTATCCCATCAAAAGGGTTGAGACAGGGTGATCCTTTGTCACCCTACCTGTTTATCATTTGTCAAAATGTGTTATCCATTCAACTGCAAAAAGAGCAAGATAATGAAAATATCCAGGGGATTAAGATGAGCAGAACAAGTGAACCAATCAACCATCTTATGTTTGCGGATGACAGTTATTTGTTCTTTAGAGCGAATGTCATAACATGCAGAAAAGTAAAGCAGGTGCTGAAGGATTTTTGTTGGTTATCTGAACAGAAAATCAATGTCAACAAATCGGAGCTCTTATTAAGTCCAACTGCCCACAGAGGAAGAAAAGATGGTTTAAAGGTATCTTAGGCTTCAACCTAGTGTCTAAACCAGGAAGATACCTGGGAATGGACTTGGGACTTCTAAGGAAGAGGAAAACTTTCTTCCAAGAAGTTACTGATAAGTTGAACGCTAAACTACAAGGGTGGAAATCAAAACTTCTTTCACCAGGAGGAAGACTCACACTAGCAAAGGCCACTCTGGGAGCATGCCTAACTACTTGATGTCTGTTTTTAAGGCTCCCAAAAATGTCTGCAAAAAAATTGATAAAATTGTGAGGAACCCAACTGCATCGTTTCTAAACAATTGCAAAAGAAATATTGTAAGAAGAAAAGGTTTGTGGAGGTGCAAGCTAAACCGGGCGACTCTTGGCTTTGGAAGAGCATGATCGAAGGACGAGATATTTGTGTCCAAGGATTGGATATTCAACCATGGAGTGGGAACCAGATGCTTATTCAGGGGGGGCAGAGTTAAGAACACCAAGGAAGTCAGCCAAAATGGTGGACCTTCTATACCAATAAAGACAATCCTGTGCCATAGGGATAAAAGATGGCAAGAATGGTTGGTTAATGGACTGCTTGACCCGATGGAAGCAAATGAATTATTACAAAAAGAGGTTTCATTTTTTGGGGGAGAGGATCGCTATGTGTGGAAGTTCGATCAAAATGGAAAATTCTCAGTGAAAGCTGCTTATGGATATATAGCCAACTGAATCCTACAAATCCTGCTGATTTTAGCAAAGAGAAAGAATGGAAGAACTTATGGAAGCTCAAACTCCCATATAAGATCATACTCTTCTTATGGAAACTTTGTAACAAATGTTTACTAGTAAGGGAAGAGCTTAGAAAGAGGGGAATGAACATCGATCATAGGTGTAACCTTTGCCAAAGTGAATATGAAACACTCGAACACCTTTTCTGGTACTGTCCTTTCGCCAGAGCTGTGTTGTTTGGATCATCGTTAAGCATTCAAACAGAAGCTTTTGAGGAGGTGGACATCGCAGATTGGACTTTACAGTGGCTTGGGAAAGATGAGTGCCTCCATCAAGACCACTATTGGTTCACTATTGAATTTGCTCTAACACTCTAGTTCATTTGGAAACAAAGAAATGAAAGTTTCTTCAATGGAGCAATGGCGAATCCCACAAACACCAAATACAGAATTGATGCTTATGGCAGAAAGATAATAGAGGCTTTCCAATCGGAAGAAACCAGAAAAAAGGAGGAGAACGAAGAAAAGAGAATGCACGCTGAACAAAGAGGTCAGAGGACTACACCTGTTCAACAAGGCATACCCCCACTGGGGAAGGATGAATGGATTGTTTTCTGGGAACTTTGCAAAATCCAAGGGAAAGATTGGTTTGGGCTGTGTTGCTTTGCAAGAAATTATGAAGCCCATACATGTGTGATTGCGAAGAGCTTAAAGGCTGCCAACAAAAGCGCTGCGAAACTGCTACTGGTAAGACTATCACTGAAAAAACTTGAGGAAGCTGGTGCTAATATATTATGGTGCAGAATTAACAAGGATAACTGGAAAGCTGCAATCAAGGGAACAACAATGGTCAACTGGAGACAACTTCCACTAAAGGATGACATCATGCAATTGAATAAGAATTTTCGGATGATTGATTTCTTTAAGGGGTGGCATCCATTAGCGAAGGAAGCAAGAAGGATGGCAACAATGGCAGCAACTGTTTTTACTTCTTTTTCTTGGCCTTAAATATTTTCCTCGGTACCAAAAAAAAAGAAAGATAAAATAATCATAACTCCCATATAACACAACACTAAGCTTGTGCCCAATCACGAACTCATGAAACAAACGAATCATTTATAATATGGACAACTTTCATCACCACCATAATTCATGCTTCTATAGGAATGATTATAAATTCCATATATAATCACACAATGCTATAAAGCTTGTGCTCAAAAACCTCAAATCATGATTTGCATGAATTAATTCTCAAAAACATTTGGACAAATAGAAGTCATATAACTTCTTTAATTAATTTGAAGTTATCTCCCGTAATTTTATTTTACAAAAATAAGAGAAATAAACATTTAGATATAAATCATATAAATGAATTACTTATATCTCATTGATACAACACAAGCATGCACAAAAAAGTATTACTTACTTCCTTCTATCTTCAAATCCAAAAAATCATGATTCATTATTTTCATTTGAATTAATAATAATCATGATTCTACCGAAATAATCAAGGATTAATAATATCCACTAATTTCAAAAATGCAATAAATAATTTGGGAACTCATGACTTATCAATGTCATGAACAAAGAAAGAAGAAACTTGCATAAAATAGCAAAAATTCAATTAAGAAGTAAAAAAGGAGAAACTTATCTCTTCCATCGATCAATTAATTCTTCATGATCATCAATGATTTTCTAGCGTGTGTTCATCAATCATTCTCTTTAAAAGAGTGACTTCGCATCATGCCCTCAAAGCTATTTCGTTAGTAGAAACAATATTGTATTTGAATTGTTATAAAATTTCTAAATTAAGAAAATATTAAAACAAGACTTTGAGGCGTTAAGTTTTCTCAAATACAATATTGTCTAACTATTTTAGACAAGTCGTATTTGGAATACAACAAAGCCACTTAAGATAATCCAGAGAGATGTAGAATTATTGATTGTGTCTCTAAAATGTTTATTTGAAAGGCTCTTTATATGCTAGATCAACATACATGTCTTTTCATATAGACATAACTTTATGATCAAAACATGTCTTTCCAAATAGACATAACTGTATGAATAATTAACATTCAAAAATATCCGACATGAGATATCCAAACTGGTAATAGGCAAAATCACCAAAAGTTGGAATATAGAGAATAAAAAAGTAGTAGCATACCTTCTTTGATGGAAAAGGCAAAGGCTAACCTTGCAAGTGATCAGGTTGTTAAAGATCTACTTCTAGTCCCCTAAAATGGAAAAACGCTTTTCCTTCCTTAAAACTTTTTTTTTGGCGATTTTCCTTCCTTATATTTTACTTAAACTTGATTTTTATATGAGATTCACTTCTTAATATGAAATCCAATGATAAATAATGTAAAGAAACCCATAAATATTATTTTTCCTAAAACTTTGTATAATATACGAAATAGACATCCAAAGTGGAACTATGGATATAATTGTTTGATATATTATAAACTAATCAATCAATCATCAATTGATTGATGTAGTAAATTAAAATTGATTACCAAATAATAATTAAGTTGAAAAATCAATTAATTTGAATTAGCACATAATAATCGATTAGTAAATTTTAATACTGATTTTATTTTAACCAATTTTACGTAAAACAATAATTCTTAATTACTCAATCAATGATCAAATTTGATTGGCAATAAGTTACCTTATTGATCACTAAATCAATTAATGAAGTTATTAATCAATATAAATTTATTTATAAACACGGTAAATTTTATCTATTAGAAAAGTACTCCCTCCGACCCATATTATCTGTCCCTTTTGGGTCAAACCAATCATGCATTTGACCTTTAATTACAAAAAATATATATACAATCAAATTTTCAAAAAATATGTTTTGAAAAGTTTAATACTTAATTTAATCAAAACATAATTTTTTAAAAAATTTTTTATATTATTTTTTTATAATTAAAGGTCAAGTTAGGAAACTTTAACCCAAAGTGGACAAATAGTATGAGACTGAGGGAGTATCAATTAATTAGAATTAGGATTTCACATATGATTGATTAATTATTTATAGCAAAAATAAATAATTATTGGTTTGATTTTGGAGTAATTTAATGCTACAATTAAGTTATAATTGATTTAATTTAAACATAAAATAACTCTTGAAAATAAGTTTCTAATTGAGTACTTATTTAATCATTGATTCGATCACATGAAGTAATTATAATTGATTCAATATTCCTATATTTATGGAAAGTAAATAGTGAGAATAATTACTAATTGATCAGTAAAATCAACTGAACCAGAAATTAATATATAAGATTCGTTTTAAAAACTCAATCATATTCTTTTTTTTAACTGAAAAAATCAATCATATTCTATTACAACTTGAAACCATGAAATTTGCACTTAAGCAAAATTTTAGGTGAAGTTTATATCTTTGAACATATGGAAACCAAATTGGATAACGAAGTCAATATTATTTTTTTAATTTGTATGTTAATAATGACTTATGTTAATATTTTAATTTCAAGTTAATTGAAAATCATTACTTATATTGGCCTTCAATCAAAATAAGGAAATAATTACTAAATTATACTTTTTTAGCTACTTGCTATTAAATTATATAATAGTGAACCATTAAATTATATAATTACAAATCAAATCAAATATTTATTTAAGAAAGTTTCTCCTTGATTAATTTTATTATTATTATTTCTATAATAATATAGTTACTGTAATCAAAATATTATGGAAGCAGGAGGAGAAAAGGAAATAGATAATTGTCTTTCTTAACACATATATACCTTAAATAGATATTTAAATTCCGTGTCATTTTTTTTACCAAAAATTCCGTATAATTCGAATATAAAGAAATTGGTAAGAATGCTGAATGATTTAACTTTCCCTTTTTTTTTTTTGTTAATGCAGAATATATCTTTCTATATCTTTTTTATATTTATATATATGAGTTAATTAAGGATGAATTGATTTGGTAATAGCTGGCAAAGAAAATCCGAGATTATTAATCAAATTGACTTAATTCGCAAAATGACTAATCTTTCTATATCATTTTTTTGAACAGTCTTTCTATATCATATTTATATGAGTTAATTAAGGACAAATTGACTTGGTTATAGTTATTGAAATCCGACATTATTAATTTATTAATTAAATTGATTTAGAATTATTATGATTTTTTAATTTTTAATATTAATAAGGACACATGTAATTTAAATGGCATGACACTTGTCGAGATTTGGAGCCCTCAACATTTAAAGAGTTACCATACTTGTAGTGTACATGGTTTTAAATATGGGTGATTATATGATACACCGGCGGTGTAAATTTTGGACTCCAAAAGCGGGTTGTGGAGTTGACACATGTCCAAATTTTGAATTATTTAAGTTTTATATATTTCAATCTAGTCCCTAAGGGACACATGTCACCCTTCAGGACCCGCTTGTGTAGTCTGCTAAACTTCACTGACCGGGTATTGTATAATTTGCCTTTAAATATATAGTAGGTTAGAACCTGTGAAGCCTAAATACATGTTGATATTAACTTATAAATTATTTAGAAATTGGCATTTGTATGGTTAAGAATTAAATTGATTGAAATCTAAAATTTTTGGGTTAAATTGAAAGAAAATTCAAGGTACTAGATCAAATTGGAGGAAATTAGAATTTGAGGGGGGTAAAATGTAATTTAACCCCTTGGTATCTATACTATATATAAAAGTACGAATAAGGGGAAACTTTATGTTTTCCGATTATACCCTTATTTTTAAAATATATTTCCAATTGTACCCCTTTTTTAAAACATATTTCTAAATTGTCATTACTAAATAATATTTTAATTATTTCATTATTTTTTTAATCATAAATTAAATCAAATTAAATTATAAGAAAATCTCTCTTCTTCTTCATCAATAGACTAAATTTGATTATTTAAATTTCATCAATTCTTTATCGAATTGGAAAGCATACAACAATGAAGAAAATCTCATAATATACCATACCTATATGGGGTTTTCTGATTTTTTTTATAATATTTGGAATTTTATGATTCTTGTTGACTTGATTTGATAATTTTGAATTTAATTTGATTGTTGCATGAAAAGCTATGTTTATTTACTTACAAGAGATTTCATTTTTTTTTTCTTTTTCTCTTCTACGATCAAGGAGATTTCTTCATGTTTGAAATTGTAAAGCAAAATTAATGTGTAAAATTCTTCTTTTCAATTTTTACATCCAATTTGCAGTAGAACTCTCTTCTTTTGTGGGTATATTTGTGTTTTCGTCATTAATTTTTATATTATTAGATTATATAATACGTATATTAAATTATAAAAAAGTCAATTTGACTTTTTGTTTCCAACGTCCTACTTAACCGTTGTATTTAATTTTGCTTTTTGTCTTTATCTCCAACGTCCTATTTGGGTTTCGATAATCTGAAGAAAATATGCAATGGGTCTTTGCTTTGAATGGTCCAATTTCACAAAACGGACAATTAGTTTGAATATTCAGATCTTATATCTTAATAGACCATGATTTTATAACTATCTATACTCCATATAAAAGTACGAATAAGGGGAAACTTTACATTTTCTTATTGTACCATATTTTTTTCAAATATATTTCTAAATTGCCATTATTAAATAATAATTTAATTATTTTACTATAAAAATAATATAAATTTATATTATCCTCAACGCACGTGAACGCTAAAACTAGTATTAAGTAAATGTCTCTTCTCTTTTCTTCTTCCACCGGACCAAATAAAAATACAAACATTTCCTCCCTCTAACTAACCGAACCTTACTCTCTCTCTCTAAAATTTTGTCTCTCAAATCCTCACCACTTTAACATGCAAGCAAAGCAAAGGAAGCTCCTTTCCAAGCTCTTTCTTTAGATGAAATTATAATGGGATTTCATGGAGATTGTGTTGGGGTTTTAATAAAGGTAAGTAAGAGATTTTGAGAGCCCATTTTGTTTTGAATTTATGGTGTAGAAGGAACCTTAAGTTTGAATTCTTGGTTTTTATTTGTGATTTGGAGGTTGAAATCTTGATGGATGGAACTATGGATGACATTGGAAGCAAGAGGAGAATGAAAGAAATATTTTGGGTAAGTTGAAGTTGAAGTTATATGGTTTAAATCAATTTATTTGATGGTTAAAAACCATGATTTATGATTGGGTTTATGTTTGGAGAATGAATTAGTTGAAAATGGTGAAAAAATGGTGAAGGAAGTGTAAAAAAAAAATTTGGCCTAATTGGCTTAAATAAGGCCTCACCGGAATCTGGATTTTCCAGATTCCGGTGCCGGATTCAATGGCCGGCGGCCATAAGAAATGGTAGGCCGCCTGGCCTGCCCATCAGGCTGTTGGGCCTGCATTGCACGGCCCAAAGCCTGTTGATCAGGCGCTGGGCCTGTGCAGCAGGCCTGACCCATGTGGCAGGCCACGCGGGCCTGACGGCCCAACAAAAAAAAAGGGAAAAAGGAAAAGGAAAAGGAAAAAGAAAAACAAGAAAGGAAAATAAAGAGAAATTTGGGAATAAAGAATTGAGTCCAATAAATTGGGAGATGAAATTACTATATTATCCTTGGACAAGTAAAAGTACTAAATGGTCCTTAGGATGTCGAATTACGAATTTACCCCTAGATGATTAAATTGACAATTCGACCACATCGCTTGTCCAGTTGTCCTATTAAGTCCGAATAATTCACGTATTATTTCGTAATATTTATGGAAAACATAAATTCTCATTCTACCCTTGAGTGGGTGAATTACCATACTACCCCTAGTTAGTCAAAATATACTAACTCATCCTATTAAGATGCGATTTCAAATCCGATCAATTAGGATCACCAAGCATAACGCATACGCAATCCCACAATACTCTAAGGGTGTAAAATGACCGAAATACCCTCGATAATTAAGTTTATTGTTTTGCCTTTGTAGGGGGATGCAAGTATTTAGCTTTCAAGATCACACCTTCGGTATTGGAAAGTTGCCGTAGTGAGTCTTTTGGGGAATATTACCATGTTACCCTTGATTGGTCTAAATGATGATTTTGCCCTTAGAAAAGGATTTGGCTTATCTGAACACGATAATTGAACATGTAAGGTTAAATGATTATCGTATCAGCCTTAAGATGTTAAAATTACATATTTGCCCCTGACAGTGAAAATTACAGTTTTGCCCCTAACGGCTAAAAATGATTAAATGAACTCTAGAAAGTGTATTCAGACTCTGAAACTCGTATTAAACCTTATAACACATAATTGGACGCGTTGAACTCCTCGATATTAGACCGTGGGTCTGGGTTCTGTGTTTCTTCTGATTTTATTCCATCTTATTTGACTGATTAGGTTTATTATCCTAGTTTTGATTGTTTATCTTGGTTTTACGTTGGTTTATGACTTTGATCTATGATTTCGGTTTTAATGGTTTTATTGTGTTTGGTGCACTTCTCAATCAGACGATCGAGGTGCTGATCAAGACACCAGTTAAGCTCACCGTGGATTTACTTTGGGGGTGTACGAGTCCCCTGAACTGTGAGTGGGCTGCCCTCAACGGAGAACCCGTTGAGGAACTTGTTTTTATTACTACTTTTAATAAATTGTTTTTTTTTTATAAATGATTTTTATTAAATGTTTTGGGTGAATTAGCTACCATTGAAAAATGGTTTTGAAATGGTTGTAAGCATACGGGGACTCGTGGGCTGGACGCAGCCCAGGGAGTACGTATGGCTGATTTTGGTGGAGTACTAGCTAGTAGATTGTTGTTTGGCGGACCATGATTGTGATGGATCCACATGGCCGTCGACTCTAGACCCGACAAGCAAGCTAGTCGTTGGCGTGTGCATGGGAGAGCCAAACTAGGTGTGTTGCAGCCACCACGCAATGCCAGACCCAGGCCAACGACAGGGGGACGGGCAGGAGATTTTATGACATATGATATGACAGATTTGCCCCTGACGATTCCGAAGGTTGACTCGGGCCAATGTCCCCTCGGATAATTTTATATGGCAGCCCATGGTTTTAGCTCGAGCACCGCTTTGTATATACTGGATTTATTATTACTAATTGTTTTATTATAACTTGTTTTTTTTTATAACTGTTTTGGTTGTGAGTGCACCCCACCCTTTTCTGGTCCTCTTCTGAGGGTGGCTCACTCACTGGGTACATTCGTGTACTCATCCCCCAATTCTTGTTGTGTTTTCAGGGTAGTTAGGACTCAGCGCATTCGTGGACGGTCGAGTCGGTGGCGTAGGCTATTATCACTGCTCTTAGAGGTACATCTCACTACATGATGGGTCCCACTGACATTGTCTCTGTTAATTGTCATTCCTCGTGTCTTGTTTCTTATTCACTAACTCACTATTTGAATTTGACTTGGTTTCCGGTTTATTTGAATACTTTTATTATTTCGTTTTTGACAGTTCCGCTTTTACTCTGATTTAAAAACTTGAGAATTTGAAATTTATTTTATCTTCCCATTTTTGTTGTTTTTGATCTGGTATCGACGCTTCGCGATACCTTGGATACGTGTGACGCATGGCACGTAGTTCAAGGAGATGCGGCGGTTGTTCACGCTCGACTTCCGGGTCGGGCGTGACAGAACCCGTGCATTGCACTGGGATTAGTTCAAATTTTAAAATAAATATTTAAAATTATAATTTATTTTATGAATAATTCATTAGTCACATAATATTTGAATTTTAATTAGCAGCAAACTTGATAAAGAATTAACAGTATTTTGTAATGAAAGTTTAGTTACATTGCAATACAATTAAATGAAAAAAGTATTACTAAATCTTTATTTTACCCATACTTTGAATTGTAAACTTTTCAACACATATTTTTTTAAAAATCAAAATTTTACATTCTTTTTATAAATAATGGTCAAACATTGGGATTGGTTGACCAAGAGTGGACATCTAATTAGAGACAAATGGAGTATAATTTTCATTTAATAAAAACAATGTCACCACAATTTCTTAGGACTTCATATAAATTTAGTAACCTCTCATCCTTAAAAATTTATGCAACTTTTTTAATTACCACTTCTTACTTTTAAAACTTAATAAAGATAATAGGTTGACCATAAGTATTAATTTGAAGTATTAATAATTGAAAAATATATTGTTATTTGCTATACTAATTTCTCCTATTATCATCGTTTCATATATATCCTTTTAATTTATTCATAATTTGATAAATTAATTAATTAACTCTAATAAATTGTTAATTAATTGTTAATTAGACCGCATGGTTTGACTTTGTAAATAAAATATGCCATGTAAATGGAAGAAAATGGTGAGTTATTATTATCCCTAAACTTGAGATAATTTGGTGGAGGTATTACCATAATATCTTATTTTTAAAATTTTCCTTTAATTAATTATTCCATCAAATTAAATCCATTCAAACTTATAATTTAGCCTTTAAACTAAACCTATATATTATTTCTCTACCTTATTAGGTAAATTAGGAAGAAAAAAATTCTTGATGTAAAGTAAAATAAAAAGATTGAATTGAATATTAGTGAAAATGAATATTTAAAACTAAAAATTTAATTGAATTGAAAAATTTATAGCGAATTGGCATATAAAGTAAATAAATATGAAAATATCATTAATGATAATTGATTTTGATTGGAAATTCATTAATACTTATTAATCTAAATTTTAAAAAATCAAATCAAATCACTTTATATAATCTTTCTTATAGGATTATTATATAATACACTTTTCAGTGTAAATTTTACACTCCTAAGCGGGTTAAGAAGTTGACACATACCCCATTTCATAATCAATTAAATATTTAATATTAATACATATTCATTAAGGGACACATGTCAACCTTTAAACCCTGCACATGCAATCTGCTAAATCGACTGACATTGTATAGTATAATTTTTCTTATAAGATTATTATACAATCCACTGTCAGTATAAATTTTGGACTCCATAAGCGGGTTAAGAAGTTGACATACCCATTTCATAATTAATTCAATATTTAATATTAATACAATATTCCCTAAGGGGACACATGTCAACCCTTAAACCTCGCACGTGCTGTTTGCTAAAATCCACTGACGGTGTATTATATAATTTTTTTATATGATTATTATACAACACGCTGTCAATTTGAATTTTAAACTCTATAAGCGGGTTAAGAAGTTGACACATACCTCATTTCATCATCAATTAAATAGATAATATTAATACATATTCCCTAAAGGAACACATGTCAACCCTAAACCCGGCACGTGCAGTCTGCTAAACTCCACTTACGGTGTATAGTATAATTTTTCTTATAGGATTATTATACAATAAACTTTCAGTGTAAATTTTGGTCTCCATAAGCTGGTTAAGAAGTTGACACATACCTCATTTCATAATTAATTAAATATTTAATATTAATACATATTTCTTAAGGGGCCACATGTCAACCCTTAAACC
>AWWV01008349.1:0-33034 GCA_001974805.1 Corchorus capsularis
CAAAACAGTTTCTTTCTGATGGGTACTTGGGCCAAAATAGTGTTCAATTTCAACTACCATTCAATACATCAGTGAGCCATTTAAGTAAGTTAATCTTTCATTGACTCTATTTAAGTTATAATCGGTATATGCCGCATCTTAAATTATATATAATTGTTTAATTTCATTGTTCATATCATGCAGGAACATTGAGCTTCAGAGGTCCTGAACTCCTGGTACAAAGTGTGCTTCTTTTGCTATTTTATCGGCTGAGACATCCACAATGAAAAGGCAAGTAGAATCACTCAGTTTAATGCATTTTGTTGGGTATAAAATGTTCGTATTAAGCTACTGTTCAATGGTGAATTGAATTTTTTGTCTTTAATATTAAAATGTATAATGGTTTCTTAAGTTCATTTTCCTTGGAAAATAAATGGCTCAAAGTGTCAAGTTCCTTAAGTTTTGTGTTTTTTTATTTTTGTCCCACTATAGGTGGTCATCAATAAATAATGATAAAACCCTTGGATGAGACTAAGAACTTTGAGTGCATTTCAAAGCATAGACAAAGACCTAATCTTCTTGGGGAGTTTCCAAATGAAAATTTGAGTTCACACAACAAGGTATATTAAATTTCACGTCATTTTTTTTTGGGATAAGTAACATCTCAAATCTTATTTACATCTTTCTTAGTTATCATGTTAACTAAAATGAAATCTATGTTTGAAAACAATGAAGAATTTGCATTTATGGAATGCCTTTAAAAAAGAAATATGACTTAAATCTTCACAAATAAGTAGCAGAGCATTTGGAGTTCTTTTTCTTATTATTGTTCTATTGAAGACATGGCGCCCAAAAGGTGCAAGTGATTGAAATTAGCAAAGGGAGCAAAGTGAAATATCAACTTGACAAGTAAAGGTAATTACTATTGACTATCCTGTTGCCGCCTTCAAAGTACAGGACTCACCTTAGAGATCCCTATTCGGTTGCTAATCTGTGGTGCATAAATGTGCAGGTTGATTGTGTACTTTACTCATCAGTCATCAGTTGTCTATCCTCACTATTATAGTTTCAGGGTTTGGTTCAAGCACGCAGAAATGTTTTGGCTGGCAGACAATGAAAAGTGTTTCATCGTTTCTATGTTGAGATGAAGTCAATTAGTTATAATGTCTTATTCACCAGTTTCCTAAACATACCATTGTAATCGTTTATAATAGTATTTGCTTATCTAAGTATCCTTTAAGCTCATAGGCCTGAACTGTTTCCCAAAGTCATTGCTCTAAGACATTTCCCGCCAAATCATTAACGTTCTAACTTAACTCTATGTCAACTAACATTCAACACATTTGATTTTTAATTTCATCATTCTGTAAATTTGGTCAATTGGATTGTTATACGTTCTACCTGTGAACCCGAGGGATCAAAATTTAGCACATTACTTGCTCATTTTTTTCCCATTGAATAATTATTTCTTATGGAAAGTAAGTTCAATGCATTAACGCACTTGCCTCATATCGACCATATATGTACTTACCAGTAAACTTCTAAATGATTCTTTTGACAAGCCATCAAAATTCAAAACAACTCATCTTTGATATGTGTTATAACTACAGTCAAAAGTTTTTAAAAGGTTTCCTCCCAAGAATTATTGCCCTTTAATCTAAATCGGACTAGGTTTTGGATTATTCTTACACCCCACCTAATTGACAAACCATTAGTCCAACCAAGCTTGATTAACAAACCATAAATGTATTGAATACAAACCATAATTAGTCCAACTAAACTTGATTAAGAAACCATAAGGGATCATTCAATACAACTAAAACCAATGATAGTCATGTTTGCTCCACTTAAAATGATGTTCATGAATTATACTACCTCCTATGCATTTTTAATTTTCTCATTACCAGCGTTCATTATTTTCTTAATCATTCATACCGTGCGCGGCGTAGTGCGCGCGGGTAGAACCTTGTATTTAATTAATAACCTAAGTTAATTTAATGAGTTAAAAACTTAAGGAGTTTTAAAAAACATTAAATTATCTCAGTTATTAAAAACAAATCAATTTAATAAAAGCTCATTTTATTAAAATATCACAACACTAAGTACTAACTAAAACTTGAAAGCACGTTTTTCATACCAAATCCTAACATTTCACTTATGATAATCATAATTAAAAAATTAAAAAGGAAAAAGAAAAACTAATGAAGCCAATAAACGGTAACCAAAACAACTACCCTCATGAATCCTGGGTTTAATTTGATTATGAGAGCGGATGTTGTTATCATTCCAATTCCAATAACTTTGATACTATTCAAATCATAAAGAAAGGAAGCAAAGCAAATAACATCTCCTGTTTTTAAAATACACATATCCACTATTTAAAGCTATAAACAAACTTTGATTCTTTTAAATTAAATGGCAAACTTAATACTTGGGAGAAGAAAGAAAGAAACTATATGAAATATACAACTCGAAAAGGAAAAGAGTCAATTCAATATTCAATAAATATTAAACCACACAAACCATCTACATTACTTGCCTTCTTCCTTTTTTTTTCTTTGGTAAAGATCTTGACTTCTTCCTCTAACAAAAAAATATGTCTTTTTAATGGGAAGCACACTCCTCTCATGTTGATTTTCTGTAAAAATATTGCCTCCTTTTCCTTTGCGTTGGCAATTTGGCACCTTCACGGCACTTAGGGCTGCGGTTTCAGCCCGGGGATGGAGGAGAGAAACCTTTTTAACTTTCTTGGATTGTCAAGAGGGTTTGTATGTAGTAATTTATAGTAGTCCTCTACTTGATCTCTCCTCTCAAATTACTACTAAGATTGATAATGGCTAATTGCTTAAATAATGGCCTAACGTTTGCCAAAATGTTCAAATAAGGATCCGATCTTTTAATTTGGCCAAATAAGGGCCTAACGTTATTGAAAATGCTCAAATAAGAGCTTGATCTTTTAATATGATCAAATAAGGGCCTAACGTTATAAAAAAAATGCTCAAATAAGGGCCTAACGTTATCGAAAATGCTCAAATAAGGGCCTGGTGTCAATTTGGATGACGCGTGAGATAGACCCTTATTTGAGCATTTTGGCAAACGTTAGGCCCTTATTTGGCCAAATTCAAAGACCGGGCCCTAATTTGAGCATTTTGGCAAACGTTAGGCCCTTATTTGGCCAAATTAAAATATCAGACCCTTATTTGAGCATTTTGTCAAATGTTAGACCCTTATTTGAACAATTAGCCATTGATAATGGGTAGTTTAGAATTGTTGGGACTTTAAAGATAGTGGGTAGTTTAACCTTTGGGTGAGAAAATTTATCAGGTTGGGTAGTTTAAAATTTTTGAATATTTCTTTGTTACAAAAAGATAGGTTAGTTTTTTAATTGAATTTGTTTTTAAATCTTTTAAAAATGATTTTTTTAGAACAAAAAAAAATTATTTTTAAATAGATGTAAAACCAAATTTATCATCATATTTTTTTCACAACTATAGTTAGTTTGAGTTTTTTAGAAATTTATCAACTGAGTTTGTTTCCGAGTCCACTCTGGAGACAAACTCAGTTACTCACATTATGGAGTAATTAGTATAGCTAAGTAAATAATAAAAAAATATTTATATTTACAAAGTAAATATTTAATGTTAAATTGTTAATAAACATGTAGTGGCATGTAAATATTCGGACACGTCCATAGACAAAACACTTCATTTTGCTCGAGTTATTGGGAAATCTCAAACATGGTAAATTTTAATTTATTATAAATTATGATAAGAAAAACATGACATTCAAATTAATGAATACAAGGTGGATAGTCCGCGCTGACGCGTCGGGCATTCTTTTATTTTTTATTTTTTTAAAAAAATATTTTATATTAAGTTTTTCTTTGTTGTTGTTAATCATGTAAAGTAAAAAAAATTTTGTGAAAAGAATTAAAATATTATTAACAAATAGAAAATCATCAATTGAATTTATTTTGGAAAAATTTATTGAAAACTCTATAAAGGAATATAGTTTTAAATTTAAAACATGATTACCATTTTGTTAGATAAGGATCCCGTAAAAACTTCTTTCGAGGAATGGGCTAGGCTAGGTCAGTTCTCAAGAACAATATAGCTAAGGGACCCGAAATTACCACTTGAATTTGGAACCTACATGTCGCTGCTAACGATTTCGATAGCCATACTGGTGATTTGGAGAAGTTCTCTCACAAAATATTTAGTGCCCATTTCGGCTAACTCTCCATCATCTTTCTTTGGCTGATCAGTGGCATGTATTCCACGGTGCTCGTTTTTCCAATTATGAAGCATGGCTCAACGATCCGACTCACATTGGTCGACCTAGCGCTCAAGTGGTTTGGCCAATACTAGGCCAAGAAATCTTGAATGGTAATGTGGGCGGGGTTTTCGAGGAATACAAATAACCTCTGGGTTTTTTTTTTCTTCAGATTTAGCGAGTTTTAAACTAATCAAAAGGTTTGATGAAATGAATAAAGAATAGTACATGATTTTATGGTCAATAAATATGTTTACATTGAACTGGTTAAAAATCCTTGTAATTACAAAAAGAAGGCATAGGAAAAAGGAATGGTCAGAAACTAATTGAGAATCTTCTTAGTAAATAAATAATACATGATTTTATGGTCAATAAATATTTTCACATTCAACTGTTTAAAAACCCTTGTAATTACAAAAAAGGGTTGGAGGAGAAGGGAATAGTGAGAAACTAATTGAGGGTCTTCTTAGTAATTAACCAAGTGAGAAAAGACATAAAAGGACAAAAAAAGTTCAAACCGAGCCTTCTCATCGATCCTTAAAATGAACTTTTAGTAATATCCCTGGGTCTTTCAAATAACACATAGTATATATAAGTGAAACTAATAAACCTGAAAATGAATTATAATGTTTGCCATATAAAATTGGCTATTTGAAGCAGGAGTTGTGAAACACAACAAGGATACAGGTCTGACTACTTCTCAGGCTGACGACAGTTTTGGAGATGCAATTTATTGTACCAGGGAGGTTGAGGGGATACATGCTGCAACTGATAGAGGGCAAGCTGATGGGCGGCTAGCTGCTGAACAAGATGCAATCCACACTTCTGTATCGGCGGAGATGGGCGGAGGACACCATCTCTGCCAGCAGCCATGAATCTCTTAGTTTGGAACTGCCGAGGATTAGGAGGGCCTCGGTTAGTTTATAGCCTATTTGATTTAATAAAGTGTAATAAACCTTCTATTGTGTTCTTGTCTGAGACTAAACGATCTAGTAGTGAAATGGAAAGAATTCGATGTCGATTGGGTTATGATTGTTGTTTTACTGTTTCTTGTATTGGTCGAGTTGGAGGACTAGCTTTACTCTGGCGAGATACAATTTCTGTTTCTATTTTATCTTATTTGTTATCACATATTGATGCTGAGATATGTGAAGGAAATACAGATAGATGGCGTTTAACAGGTTTTTATGGCAAGCCTGAGACTAATAGGAAACATGAATCATGGTCCTTGTTGTGGATGTTAGCTTCTCGTTCTCAATTGCCATGGTTGTGTACTGGTGACTTTAATGAAATACTATCCAATGATGATAAGGTTGGTGATGCTATGAGACCTCAGCGACAAATGGCTAATTTCAGGGAAGCAATTGAATTTTGTAGTTTTCAAGAGCTTCCAATAAAGGGACCAGCCATGACTTGGTTACGACGGTTAGGGGGGGAGATAATTTTTGAAAAACTGGAGAACATTTGTCACTCCTACCTGGTTAGCCCGTTTTGGATTTTCTTTTATCCATCATCTTGTTACATCGTCCTCTAATCACTTGCCTATTTTGGTAAAGTTTTTGGCTCAACCAGATTTGGAGATGAGGGGTATTAAAAGGTTTCGTTTTGAAGATATGTGGCTTTTACATCCGGATGTAGAAGCCGTAGTTATGGAAGGGTGGAATCGAGAGCCTTGGGCTGATGTTATACGTTCTATACAATGTTTTGGTGAGACTTTACAACATTGGGATAAGAATGTATTTGGTTATGTTCGAGGCAATATTCGAAAGAAGCAGGGAGATTTGGAAAACCTGTATGTGGAAGCACAAAATTGCAGATTAACAAGGCCTCTGCATGAATGTTTAGATGAATTGGATGAATTGTATGATCGCGAAGAGTGCATGTGGAGGCAAAGGTCACGAGCAGCTTGGCTGAAAGAGGGGGATAGGAACTCACAATTTTTTCATCAAATGGCCACATACCGAAAGCGCAAGAATTGAATTACTTCAATTCAAGATGAACACAAGACGTGGCATACTGATCAACGAATGGTGGAGAAGTTGATTATGGATTATTATAGTCAGATTTTTACTACTTCCAACCCATCAATTTCGGCTATTGATCAAGTTATTGCGATGGTTGATAAGCGGGTAACGGCTTCTATGTCTGAAAAATTGGATAGGGAATTCACTGTGGAAGAAGTTAGACAAGCAGCATTTGATATGGCACCTAATAAGGCATCGGGACCGGATGGTATGTCTCCTTTGTTCTATCAGCGCTTTTGGAATATTGTTGGGAATAAGGTATGTGATATGGCTTTGGCTTTTCTTAATCAAGGAGAACCATTACCTGATATTAACGATACCACTATTGTGCTTATACCCAAGTGTCTAAACCCGGGTACTGTTCGTGATTATAGGCCAATTAGCCTTTGTAATGTGATTTTCAAGATTATTTCCAAAGTGCTAACGAATAGATTGAAGGAAATTTTGCCAAGTATAATAGGTCCTTATCAGAGTGCTTTTGTTCCGAATAAAATGATTTTTGATTCATCTATGATTGCTTTCGAGACTGTTCATTATATGAAGAATAAACGGAAGGGTGGTGATTGTAGTATGGCGTTGAAGCTCGATTTAAGTAAAGCATACAGAGTTGAATGGTCATTTCTAGAAGGCATTATGCGGCGGATGGGCTTCTCTGAAAGATGGATTAATTTAGCGATGGCTTGTGTTCGTACAGTGTCCTATTCAGTTCTAATTAATGGTTTGCATTCGGAGAAAATTATTCCAACTAGAGGAATCCGCCAAGGTGATCCCCTTTCTCCATATTTTTTTTTTGCTTTGAATGGAGGGTGTTTCCTGTTTGATGCAGCATGCGGAGCGTGTTGGCAGTATTCGTAGGGTAGCTGTGGCTAAAAGTGCTCCTAGGATTTCACATTTGCTCTTTGCCGATGACAGTCTCTTGTTTTGCAGGCTTCACTTGCTGAGTGTGGTGCTATTAAGGATTTATTGCATATATTTGAAATGGCATATGGGCAGCAAATCAACATAGATAAGTCTGCAGTTATGTTCAGTTGCAATACCCCAGAGACAATTCGAAGTCTTATTATGGATCAGTTGGGAATTCAAAAGATACTTGCCAAGGACAAGTACTTGGGAATGCCTATTATGATTGAAAGATCGAAGAGAGCTGAATTGGCTAGCATAAAGGATAGACTATGGAAGCAGATACGAGGCTGGAATGGAAAACTGTTGTCCGTCGTAGGGAAAGCTGTTATGATTCAATCGATAGCACAAGCGATTCCCACATATCTCATGAGCTGTTTTAGATTCCCTAAAACTTTCCTGTATGAATTGAATATGCTAATTTCCAAATACTGGTGGGGAAGCACGGATGAAAAGAGGAAAATTCATTGGAAGGCGTGTGATGATTTGTGTGTTTCCAAATTATAGGGAGGATTGGGTTTTAGAGATTTTGAAGCTTTTAACCTAGCTCTGCTTGCAAAACAATGCTGGCGACTTATTCATAATAAACACTCTCTGAGTTTTAGAGTTTTCGAGGCTAAGTATTTTAGGAATACATCCTTTATGCAGGCAAGATTAGGAAACAACCCCTCTTTTGTATGGCGAAGCTTTCTAGCAGGGCGAGAGGTGATCCAACATGGTTGTCATTGGTGCATTGGGGATGGCAGGTCTATTGATATATGGAGGGATAAATGGCTTAATAAGCCATCTACCTTTCGACCGCAACTAAGACCTGGAACAATATGTGTTCCAACTCCAGTTTCTGCTTTACGAGATGACAATGGCCAGTGGGATATGGATTTAATTTATGAGTTATTTGAACCTGCAGATGCTTATAGAATTATGTGTATGCCTCTTAATTTTGTGCCAACTTGTGATATATTGATTTGGAGTGGATCAAAGAATGGTCAGTATACTGTCAAAAGTGGGTATTTTATCACTCGAGCTTTATTGGGAAAACAAGTCATGCAGCCGGCAATGAGGCCTGATAAATGGCGAATTTTGTGGAGTGCTTTGGTGTTGCCTAAAATCAAGTACTTTATGTAGAGATTGTTGCACAATATTCTGCCTATCAAGTCGAATCTGCAGCAACGTGGAGTGCCGGTGGATGATTCATGTGTTGTATGCTCACATAGTGAATCTACTTCCTATCATACTTTTTTTATTGCTCTTTTAGCAGGAGGGTTTGGGAGCTTGCATGTCCGTGGTTGCCGGTTTACTTAGCAACATGGAGTAGTAGTGATGATTTTTGGAGTGGTATCTTAGCAAAGGCAGCTCAATTAGGCTCTGTTGATTTGGCTTGTACATTATTATGGGCCATATGGCAGAATCGAAACAAGTCTCTTCATGAGGGAGTATGTAAGATGCCATCGGCATTATGCACAATGGCTACAAGATTGGTGAGTGAGGTCGAGTCTTCTCACCAGCGAAGAGACAGGTCTAATATCGTGAGGCCGGTGCCGAGATGGTTTCCACCTCCGGATGGGAAGGTGCAGATTAATGTCAATGCTTCTTTTCACAACGGACTACATGAGGCTGGTTTGGGTGTTGCCATAAGGGATTCCACTGGGCTGGTTTTATTCTCTGCTGTTGCTCGGATAAACATGGTTCTTGACCCCTTGTTTGCTGAGATGTACGCGATCCGTTTTGGAGTAATTGTGGCGCTGCAGTACGGCTTCAACTCTTGTCAAATAGAGAGCGATTCACTGATGGCTATCTCGGAGATCAATCGTATAGGGGAGTCGTTTTGGGATGGAGGGACTTTAGTGCATCAAATTAAGAATATGGCTTCTCTTTTCTTTTCTTGTTCTTTTAGACATGTGAATAGGTTGGGTAATATTTTGGCTCATGAATAGCACATTTACCTTGTTCTGTAGGTGTTAATCATGTTTGGTGTGGCATGCCTCCACACATATATAATCCTGATTATTAATGAAATTGCGATAATCATTTTGCTCAAAAAAAAAATTGGCTATGGATTGGATAGAAAGAAATGTACACATTGAGGAGTATACGATTTGCAATCATCAAAGGTAGCAAACTAAAAAAATGGAAATGGAGAAAAAAGAAAGCTTTAACAAAACCTATAACATAAGGTAGATAATAAAGAAAATGAATAAAAATTGTGCTTTTGAAAAGAAAATATGTATGTGATCTATAAATATAAGGGTAATTATTTGATACACTGACGGTGTAAATTTTGGACTACACAAGCGGGGTGAGGAGTTGACACATGTTCATTTTCTGAATTAATTCTATATATACTATATATTATTTTTAGTGACTATGAAAATTACTTAAAGGCCAAATTTGAGGATTAATGTGGTGCCTCCTTTTGACTTTTTTTGGTCTTTTCGCACTTTTCAGGTAACTAAAATGGCCCTCGATGAATTTCCTCCATTACTTTTTTGCTGCCATTTTTTTGTAATTTACTATTTTTATATGTATGATTAAGTGTGTTTTAATTACGTATTAATTGTGTGTGGATATTAGGATTTACCAGTTCAAGTCTTCTGCCGGAATTCCAAAGGATTGGTGCTATAAATGTATATGCAATAATGGTTGATTCATGAGTAAACTATTGACACTCCAGTTCTGTTTTCCTTTCGTCTTCATTTCTATTTCGGTGGGTTTCTTCTTCCCTAACATTTCTCTGAATTGGTTTCACATGGACTTCGTTCTGTTTCCTAAAATTTCCAGGTGGACATTGATAAGATCCTTCCATTTAATTTAGTAGCGCCTTAGGATGGCATAACCTAAAGTGGGGAGCTATCACTTCTCACCACAACATTTTGAGGTAAATCTGGATTTATTTGTTGATTATATTATTTGATACTTAAATTTAACATTTTATTATTCCTCTTTTATTTTTTTAAAAAAAGGTTTTTTTTTAATTTATCATTCGACTTTTTTTTATTGAGGATTCTATTAGTTGCTTATGTTTAGTATATTTCCACATTTCCAAAAGCACAATTAGCCAATGCTAAGTACAATCATTTTGTGATGCATTGTGTAAATTACATATGTTTCTGCAAATGCTCTAAACTAATTCAATTTTCCTATGACAACTATACATGATCCTTGACTACAAAAAATTAGGCCTCCCTTATGCAAAAGCCAAATTCTTCCACCTATCCGAGTTCATTAATTTAACAATTGCAATCAAGAATAGAAATGACCATAGCGTACTATGTTTTTGTAGATAATCAACATATATTTTAAACAACAATTAATATTAGCTTTATTTTGATAAATTATCTAGAGATGGAAGAGTAGAATATTAGCTTTATTTTGATGAATTACCTAGAGATGGAGTAGAATTTAGGTAATGCACTTTTAGAATGAAAGAGAGGTCATGTGTTTTGCTTTATATATGCAAATTATTTGTTTGGACGTATGAGTTTCTCCTAACTGATTAACTTACAGCCAATGCAATATCTTCTTACTAACCGACTTAAACAACTACAAAAAATATAATCCTAATAAGAAGATGACTGCAGCGCAAGCGTAGGCCGCCCTGTTTGTTTAATTTTAAAATTCAAAACTAAATGACACATGTCAACCCTTCACCCCCGCATGTGTAGTCTGCTAAACTCCACTGACGGTGTATTAAATCATTTTCCTAAATTTAATATTACCACAGACATATTCTTAAAACAAAATGCTATTACAAATATGTTTGCTATAATTACCTTAATTTCACCTGTTCAATAAATCATACGATTCATACAATTATCAAGATCACTGGCCACATGAACAATCAAATCATATAAATCAGAGAATCCCAAGATATATAGAAAACTTCAAATCAATCATCAACAATCATAAATCTCACCATAAACATGGTCAATAGATCAATTATAACTTACATCGAAGAAAAGAAGGGTTTACTCACTCATAGATTGGGTAGAAATCATCATGTTCTTAAAAAAAGTTGCTGCATAAAACAAGTTAAAACAATGTTCTTCTATTAGTTTTACGAGAAGCTGTAATTAAAATCTAAAGAATAATACAATTACATAAGCGGCTATAAAAACATAAGACTAGGGTTTTTGAGAACTTCATCTAACCCTAAGGATCTGTCTTGGACGTTTTGAGCTTGAGTTAGGTGTTCTTGGCATAGCCCAAAGTAGTGAAATGGGCTGAATAAGGTGTAAACCCAAGTCTGTCCAAACTGCTTATATCCAACAACTTCAGTGGCATTTTTGTCCACCCAGATGACATTTTTCAGCTCTCGGGGTTTAAATGAAAGTTGTAGATCTTGAAAGTAGCTTTCCAACAATACCTCATTTGCCTCATTTGGGTTTTTGGATCAAAAGTTATGATCTTTCTACCAAAACTGCGTAAATCCATCATCCTTTGATATTTGGTGCGACTCTAGAGTTAATGAGAGCTTCATTAGGTCATCAAACTTGGTGGACTGGACTCTAAATCTCCTCTTCAAAAGTATGATCCAAGTGTCACATCTTCATGTAAGTGCATATCCCGTTGGGTGTGTAGAATGCTGGTTCAAGTCCACAATGCATCCATGTCGATCTACAAAGTCCATTAAGATGAAGTAGTCCAAGTATGGAAACATGTGCTTACATGTGTGCACATGTAACTTTAAGGTAGCTCCAAAACGTCATCTTCAAGGCCATGGATTTCTCTAAATTCTTACTCCACAACTGTAGTTCCATAAGTGCTCCAAAATGGACTTAAAAGCACAGTATTACTCCGCCTAACATAGAGGTAAAATAAACATATAACATATATGAGATAAGTATAAAAAAATGTATACTATTTTGTTCTCATTAGTTGAAAACTATTATATTCTTTCTTTTGAGCAACAGATCAAAGATTGTATTGATTAAAACTCATCAGGATTAACAACGTGTAGAGGAACTCCACACTAAACATAACTAGCCCCAATATCACATTCTAAGTGGGCTAAATTATGAGCAAACTTATTACAATTCCTACTAACATGATGAAAAGTAATAACAGTAAAAAAATCCATCAGGTCCCTAATTTGATTAACAAGAGTTCCCCCCCTCCCAACAACAAGGAGTAACCTTATTTAATTCCTTAACAGCAAGCAAACAATCACTCTCAATACAACAATATGTATAGCCATAATACTGAGCTAGTAATACACCAAAACGAATAGCATACGTTTCGGCATAAAGCGAATTTGGGACAAAATTAATCCTCGATGTTGCACTTAGCAAAACCTTGCCAATGTTGTCCCGAAAAACAACTCCTAAACCTGCTTCATTCTTGCTTGCTTCGAAGGCCGCATCAACATTAACCTTCACTATTCCGGCAGCTGGTGGTATCCACAATCATGGCTGATCTCGAGTAATCTCTCTTCTACTTGTTCTTGTCCATGCAGACTCCATTTCACTCACAAAACGAGCAGCTGCAATGCATACACCATCAGGTTTCCGACACATATGATCATGAAGAGCCTTGTTCATATTAGACCAAATTAGCCAAAGTAAAAAGCAACCAATTCCATGGAACCTAACTCGCTGGCTTTCGTAAATAAGAGTATCCAAAAATCGTTTGAGGATGTCCAACTATCCAAGTAACTCAATAATCAAGGACAGGCTATATTCAATACAGCCTTTGCAAAAGGGCACAAAAAGAATATATGCATCAATGTCTCAGTACCCCCACAAACATCACAGGTGGTATTAACATTCACACCTCTAATCTGTAGTAAAGATTTTAAAGGCAAAATATTCAAAACCAGCCTCCATACGAACATGCAAACTTTTGGAAAGACAAGAGCTCCCCAAATCATTCTCCAAACTGGTGATCTTAAGCTCAAACTCACCTCTTCTTTACCCAGGATATGCCGCGCAACATAATATCCACTTCTCACCGAATAACACCCATCAAACGTTTTTGACCAAATAAGTTTATCTCGACCTGCTACTAAATGAATCGGAATACTCATAATTCTATTAACATCATCCTCCACAAAAAGTTCCCGTGACAGATCATAATCCCAATAACCATTGTTATCAAAAAAGGCATTAATAGGAGTAGGATTACAAACAATACCAGGATTAGGGACCGGTTGATTATCCGGTGGACTATTAATCCATTTATCCCGCCAAATATCAATACTAGACCCATCTCCAACCCTCCATCGACAACCTTGTCTCAGAACTTCTCTCCCAGCTAGCAGGCTTCTCCACACAAAAGATGGGTTATGTCCTAAAGTAGCCTCCATAAAAGAGCAATTCCAAAAATATTTAGCCTTTAGAATACGATAACACAAGGAATGATCATTATGTAGTAAACGCCAACCCTGCTTTGCAAGTAGAGACAGATTAAAGGCCTCAAAGTCTCGAAAACCCATACCTCCATCTAGCTTCGACACACACATAGATTCCCAAGATTTCCAGTGTATACGACGTCTGTGATCCGAACTACCACACCAAAAGTTTGCAATGATCATATTTAATTCATGCAAGAAACTTTTTGGGAAACGAAAGCAACTCATCAAGTAAGTTGGGATTGCTTGGGCTACTGCTTGGATCATTACCGCTTTTCCAGCTGCAGAGAGTAGCTTACGCTTGGATCATTACGCCATTGCTGCATTCTCTTCCAAAGTCGATCCTTTATCATTTGAAGGTCTGCCCGCTTTGATCTTCCTATCATAACCGGAAGACCAAGATATTTGTCTCTATCCAACACTCGATTGACACACAACCTTGACATAATTGAATGTCGAATGCACTTAGGGGTATTGCTACTAAAAAGGATAGTTGATTTGTCAATGTTGATCTGTTGTCCGGAAGCTTGCTCAAACATCTTCAAAACTCTCAAAATAGCATCACACTCCTCTTCATTTGCACGCAAAAATAATAAGCTGTCGTCTGCAAAAAAGAGATGAGAGACTCTCGGAGCATATCGAGCAACTGACACTCCTTGAATTGCTCCAGTTCTCTCAGCATGTTGTAAAAGATAGGATAGACCTTCCATGCAGAAAAGAAACAGATACGAAGATAATGGATCTCCTTGACGAATACCTCGAGATGGGGTAAACTTATCTGTAGGTACCCCATTAATTAACACTGAATAAGAGACCGTACGAACACACGTCATAACCCGAGATATCCATCGAGTAGAGAAACCCAAACGCCGCATAATTCCCTCCAAGAAAGCCCATTCTATCCTATCATAAGCTTTACTGAGATCAAGCTTTAGTGCCATATTCCTTTTCCCCCCACTCCTCTTATTTTTAAGATAGTGTACAGTTTCAAACGCCACCATAAAACTATCATAAATCATACGTCCTGGAACGAAAGCACTCTGATTAGGCCCTATGACCTCTGGTAACACCCTCGTCAACCGATTAGTTAATGCTTTGGAAATAATCTTAAAAATAACGTTACATAAACTAATCGGTCTATAGTCTATAGTAGAGTCCGGATGTTCCACTTTTGGGATCAACACAACATACGTATCATTAAAATCCAGCAACTCCACATCATGATTAAGAAAATTCAAAGCCATTGAACAAACACGATCCCCTACTATGTTCCAAAATTTTTGGAAAAATAGAGGAGTCATGCCGTCTGGACCTGGAGACTTATCTGGACTCATCTGAAAAGTTGCATCCTTAATCTCTTGGCAAGTAAATTCTATATCTAAGTCATCATTCATCACTTGAGTAACTCTTCGATCCACCAAACATAAAACCTACTGAATATCCGAATCAGAAGGTCTCGATGACTCATAAATTGCCTTAAAATGCCGCAAAATTATTTGCTCAATTTCATCTGCATCAGTCTTCCAATTACACATGTCATCCTTTATAGCTGAGAGAATATTCCTCTTATTCTGCTTAGAAGCCATCGCATGGAAGAACTTCGAATTTCGATCTCCATCTCTTAACCAAGTCACTTTAGCCCTTTGTCTCCACATAACTTCTTCTCTATGGTACAGGTCATTTAGCTCATCTATACACTCGTGTAAACCCCTTGAACTACCATCGATATGGGCCTTCTCATACAACTTCTCAAGGTCATTCTTCTTTCTTCTTATACTATGGCGAACATGACCAAACACTTCCCGATCCCAAATTTGCAACGATTCCGCACAATTTGCTATACATTGTTTCACATCTGAATCGGGACTACTATTCCAACCTTCATCTATAACATTATTAATTTCCTCATGTAGCAACCACATACTTTCAAATCTAAAACGTTTCTTCTTGCTATGATAACAAGGAAGTGGTCTATCAAGACAATGAATCAGTAAAGCCAAATGATCAGAAGCTGAGGAAGTTAGAACATGTACAAAAGAGTGATTAAAACGGCTAATCTAGCTATCTGTTGCTAAACCTCCTAGGGCGGCATGTCGTGGCTAGTGCCGCCCTCCTGGGGCGGCAAATACCACGGCGTGCCGTCATCAGCCCCAAATCTCCAAAAAAAATTGCATTTTTCTTACATCGTCATCAAAATACGGCACATTATCGTCCATTTCCGAAGTTCTCGGGCTATTCTACGTTCATGATAGTTTCAAGATTTCAGAGGATTTAAATCTTAGAAAATAAAGCAAATGGCAAAAGTGTAAAAAGTGGGGTGGTGAATAGTAAAAAGGGGGTGGTCTTTAGCAACATCCTACAAAAATTGAAAAAGCTACAAAAAAATATACCTTTTTGGGTTGTCTGCCACTAACTACCACGTGTTTCTCTTCTCTCCTTTTTTTTCGTTTGTAATTTATAATTGTATACTTATTTAGTAAATTTTACTGGTAACTTTTAGTAGATTACAGATTCCTTCTTACAAGAGAAGTTCCAATACAAAAGGGTTTGATATAGTGGTGGAAAAGAATTTTTAAAAGAAAATAAAAAGAAGGCTTTTTCGGAATTAAAAAAAGATAAAAGTGTAAATAAAGGGAAAAATAAAAAAAAAAATCTGTAAATTGTAAGTTGAGGGTCCAATTCTATGACATGTGTATAAAATCGATGAATATATATATATATATATATATTGAGTAATTTGGAATGGAATCACCTCTGATTAGAATATTGGTACTGGTACATATTCTTTTTTTTTTCCATTGGTACATATTCAATTAATAATTATTTATTTATTATATAAAAATTTATACAATATATTGTCGGTGAAATTTAACAAACTCTACATGTGATAAAGATTGACATGTATTTTTAGAAGAATTTTTAGGAGAATAGTTTTTAATTTTAAATACAAAATTGATATGTATCAACTCCTTAATCCGTATGTAAAGTCTAACTTTACATTGATAATGTATCAAATAATTATTCTTACTATATTTATGAATATGCATATATACTAAAAAACGCAGATCAACCCTTTAAATAATGTTTGTAGAGTTAACACTCCACAAAATTTGTGGGAACAAAATTTTAAAGTAAATAAGCTTGATACTACATCTACAAAGGCAAAAGAGATGAAGTAATTGGTTCATTCAATGTTATGGAATTTTGTTTATACTTGGAATTCATTACGAAATTAAACTCTAATCATTAATTTCACCCAGAAAAATTGAATTATTGAAAACGTTATAAAGAGAATCATAATGTTCTTTTTGTTGTAAAATGATAACAAAATAGAGCAAGGGAGTAAAGGATTAAAGTATGGTAAATACAAGAGTTGAACTATGAAAAGGACAAGAGAATATATAGAATAAGAAAATATGGAGAAAGGGAGAAATTGATCTTGTTCATGTAATTCCATAACAAGGGAAATGACCTATTTATATTCACATAGATATATCACAATAAATACAAGGGATGAACTAAGCACATAGGAAAATGTGTATGAATCTACCAAGTCAACAATCTTATCCATCCATTATAACATTCATGGACATCCACATATATACATTATATACATATATATTCATAACACTCCCCCTTGGATGTCCATTGTTGGAGTATATACCTTGTTAAAACCTTACTACGAAAAACCCTGTGGGACAAAAACCTAGTGAAGGAAAAGGAGTACATATGATCTCCCAATACACATTCAAATGATGTCTCATTAAAAACCTTACTAGGAAAACCCAATAGGAAAAAAACTATGGTCAAGGAAAAAAGAGTACATCGCGTATTTATCTCATCATTCAAGATCTTTGAGTCTACGAACTCCAATATGATGGACAAGTTTCTCAAAAATTGTAGTAGGAAGTGCCTTAGTGAATAAATCTGCAAGATTATCACATGAGCGGACTTGTTGAACCTCAATATCACCATTCTTTTGAAGATCATGCAAGAAGAAGAATTTTGGTGATATATGTTTTGTCCTAGCTCCTTTAATGTACCCATCTTTCAATTGAGCAATACAAGCAGTATTATCTTCATATATGATCGTCGGGATCATTTTTCCAGAAGATAAGCCACATGTCTCACGAATGTGTTTTACCATAGACCTCAACCAAACACATTCCCGGCTTGCCTCATGTAGTGCAAAAATTTCTGCATGATTAGATGATGTGGCTGTTATAGTTTGTGTCATTGAGCGCCATGAAATGGCAGTATCACCACATGTAAACAAATAGTCAGTTTGAGAACGGCCATTATGAGGATCAGACAGATATCCAGCATCTGCATAACCAATTAATTCTTTCTCGGGTACATCCGAATAAAACAAGCCTATATCCATTGTACCTTTAAGGTATTAGAGTAAATGTTTAACTCCATTCCAATGCCTTCGTGTTGGAGAAAAACTATATCTTGCTAATAAATTAACAACAAATGTTATGTCGGGTCGAGTATGACAAGCAACATACATGAGTGCTCCAATGGCACTAAAATATGATACTTCAGGACAAAGTAGTTCTTCCTCACTTTCTTTAGATGTAAAAGGATCTTTCATTACATATAAAGATCTCACAACCATTGGAGAACTTAAATGATGTGATTTGTCCATATAGAATTGTTTTAGCATTTTTGTTAGATAAGTACCTTGGTGCACAAAAATTCCATTCTTTAAATGCTCAATTTGCAACCCAAGGCAAATTTTTGTTCTTCCAAGATCCTTCATTTCAAATTCTTTCTTTAGGCACTGGACAACTTTGGAAGCTCTTCAGGAGTTCCAATGATATTTATGTCATCAACATAAACAACAATTATAACATACTCATTTCCAGATCTTTTCATAAAGATACACGGACAAATAGGATCATTCTTGTATCCTTCCTTCAACAAATATTCACTAAGGCGATTATACCAAATACGCCCAGATTGCTTTAATCCATACAGGGATTTTTTCAACTTGATTGAGTATTTTTCTCAAGAAACTGACTTATTTGCTTCAGGCAAATTAAATCCTTCAGGGAGTTTCATATAAATGTCAGTATCAAGTGAGCCATATAAAAGGCTATAACAACATCCATTAGACGCATATCAAGTCCTTCAGGGACTACCAGACTAATTAAATAACGAAAAATTGTTGCATCCACCACATGTGAGTATATTTCCTCATAATCAATGCCAGGTCGTTGTGAGAATCCTTGGGCAACAAGTTGTGTCTTATATCTCACTATTTCTCCCTTTTCATTTTTTTTTCTCACAAATACCCATTTGTATCCGACCGGCTGTATTTCATTAGGTGTACGTACTACAGGTCCAAAAACTTTTCGTTTTCCAAGAGAATTTTAATTCTCCTTCAATTGCGTCTTTCCATTTTGGACAATCATTTCTTTATTTGCAAGCATGCTTTCATAGACTTTAATTCTTGATCCTTAATATCATCTATTACATTGCGCGCTATATGATATGAAAAAGTATCGTCAACGTTGACTTCATTTCGGTTCCATCAAATTCCATTCAAGACATAATTAATTGAGATCTCTTCATTTTCACAATTATCAGGTACCTAATGTTCTTCTGGAACCAAATTATTAATTATGCCTTTGAAGTACTCTTCTGGAGTAATCTCTTCAAAAGTATACTCTTCTGGAGTAACTTTGTCCTCAATTTGACCATCTTGATTTGGCATAAATGCCACGTTGCACCCTTAAGTTTGTACGGACTGCCACTTTGCACCCAACTTTTTTATTTTGACCAAAATGCACCCTAAAGTTTTATTTTTGTGCCACTTTGCACCCTCCGTCATGATAGGACAAACGATTCTATGCCACGTGCCACTTTTTGAAACCGACAGGTTGATAAGTGCATAATTTACATAGTTATTGGTGTTAATTTAGGTGTTTATTTTATCAATTTTGATTATTTGGTGCTTAATTTCCTTTGATTTTGTTTCATAGGCTCAATTAGGGCTACTCATTTTTCGGTGTCGGTTTTTTCGGTTTTTATTTTGTTATATGCATAACCGACAACCGACTGAAACCTCAATGAAACCGATAAGTTCGGTCTGTCGGTTTTTGGTCGATTTTCGGTTAGGTTTTCGGTTTTTCGGTTTTTGTAGATTATTAGCTTTTTTTTTTTGTATTAAAGTTAGATTATTAGTTTAATCATCATGTATATTAGTTATAATAAGGTAGATTATTAGTTTATTATAACTAATAAAGTAATAATCACATATATAAAAATAATTATAAACTAAAACAATATTTTATTTCATATATATATATATATAATAATAATTTACTATATATATAAAAAAGGTCGGTTTTTCGGTCGGTGTCGGTTCACTAATTAGTGAACCGCCACCGACCCCGAGAAACCATTCGCACCGCCGCCTCAAACCGACTAAATCGACTGCACCATTTACACCGCACCGTTTGCACCATTTCAAGTCGGTGCGGTCGGGTCAATCAGTTCGGTCGGTTTTTGGCCAGCCCTAAGCTCAATTGGAGATTTAATGAAGAAAATGGACCAAATTAAAGGAAAATAGAAGATGGAAGCACTACGGAGGAATTAGCCAAAACATTTTGAAGAATAAAATTTGCGTAAAGAAATTGCGCTGGGACAACCCGCGCGCGGGCAAGGCTATTTTTTTTTACGCGCAATTGTTCCTGAGTTAAGCCGCACGCGGGCAGACTTTGGACGCGCGCGGGTGATGCGATTGGACCCTATTTTGACCAATTTTTATCCTATTTTTTATGGGGTTTCACCTATTTTCAGCTAATAATTATTTTCTACGAATTTTGGGCCAATTAAAGTCAGATTCCACTTATTCCTAGTCCCATTAGGATTTATTAATTGTAATCTTTATTTTGATTTTTCTTATTTCTTTTAGGTTTAGAATTTCAACCCCTGATTATAAAAGGGAGGCTTTGTACTTATGAATAAGGGGACTTTTTTTTTTGGAGAATTTTGGAGACAATTCTCTTCTACTTTCTTGAAGACAACTTTAGGGAGTTTTTATTCCTCTCTCATGTTCTTTATTTATTTTATAATAGTTTATGTTTTTAATTTCATGAGCATGAGTAGCTAAATCCCTGATTAGGGTTTTAGGTGTAGACAATTGGGGATTAATATTTGATTTTATGTTTTGAATTGATCTTTTCAAGTTGGATTTGTTTTTCTTGTTCTTCATGCAAATTATATGTCTGGCCATCATATAGTTTATCTTAGGATTGTGTCATGTACTGACGGGTGAAGCATAATCTGCGCACTAGGAAAGAAAACAGGTTAGACTGGATCAGACATGAATTTTAGGCTAATTTGATAGGTGAATAATTACTTGTTCTTAATGAATCTAGTTAATTAGGTTGACATCGACGGAAAGTGAATCTAATTAGTCAGGTATTCCTGTGTTAACTTGACGGAGCATATAGGTGTTTAAGTGTAATTTTATTCTAACTTTGCATTAATTCAATTCATAGGTTAATTAATGATTTCCCAATTAGGTGAAACCTGAAGCCCTAAGCCTTTTAATTATTGCCTTCACAATCTTATTTTATTCTCTGCTTTTATAATTTAGTTGTTTTTAATTTTAATTGTCTTGATAATCTCTCAATTTTCCTTCTCTTGATAGAATTAATTATAATAGAAATTAATTGTTCTATGTGGGTTCGACACCTGGATTACTCTAGGATTTATTAGTTCAACTGACTCTGTGCACTTGCAGATTTAGTACATCAAGTTTTTGGCGCCGTTTCCGGGGAACAAAATTTAATTTCTATCTTTAGTTGATTCTATTTGTACTTTTTTTTGTTTTCTTTTTATTTTTCTAACTTTGCAGGTTTAACACCACAATTTCATGGGATTTTTGTTCTAATCTTGGTTTTCTTGCTCCCTACACTTTAATTTGTTATTTTTCTTATGGAGCATTATTATTGTAATGATGGATATTCTTCTTATGAACCCTGTCCTAATGCTTATAATTCTTATAATTCAAGTTGGGATGATTTTTCACGTTACAATTACTATGGAAACCAAGAGTTCACCCATAATCCATACTATGATCCATATCCAAGTTACCAACAATGGAGTGAACCACCATATGAACCCGCCCCTCCAAGTCTACTTGAGGAGACTTTTAAGGCTTACATGGAAATGATTGACCAAGTGTCACAAGCAAATCTAACAATGATTCAATCATTGATAGTTCAAGTGGTAGAGTTGACGACTAGAATTGAGAAAATGAATGAATTACCTTCAACAATGGTATTGGATTCGGAACATCATGTTAGTGAACTAGTGTTGGAAAGTAAAGAAGATGATGATTCATATAGTCTTTCTCCAACTAAACTAGTCGAGTGTGAAGAAAAAGAAGCTGAAATCTCCATCTCACCTTTTGTTGAAAGTTCTACAACAGATTTTAGCTTCATCAATGACATGGTTCCAACCAACACCGATACACCATCATTGGAAGTAAGTGTGGGGGAGAGTGAGTTCTCATCAATTCTACAAGACACATCCCCACCTAAGTGTGAAAACTCAACTCTTGAAGTCAATGTTGTCAATGGTTCCCCTATTGGTAGTACTTTAGAGTATAGAGATCCTGATTTCATGGGCATTGAAAAATTCCTAGAATTTGGATGTTTTGAAGATAGATCATTTGGCACATGGGTGAATATGAACTGGTTCTTTGAAAATAAAGGTGGTGCAACCCAGTTTTGCATAGTTAGAGAGAGGCTAAGAGAACTACAGAGAGCCAAAACCAATTTGTTGTGCCCAAAGAAGCTCTTACACCAAGCAAATATGGCAACAACAATGGCATTGGCCACTCTGGCAATTGATGGTCTTGACTATTATTTTTCTTTTTAATCTTTTTCTAATAATTTTATTTTGTTTTGTTTTGTAGGTATAGTTGCATGAGTATAGTCAACACCTTCACATCACCTTAGCATGGACATAGGGGAGTTTCCTTTACTCTCCTTTGCACTTTATGTTATCTTTTTATGATATAGTTTCATGTTTAAGTGTGGGGGAGGGTGTTTGTTGCATTTATAATTTTATTAAATCTTTATTTTCTCTCAACATTGAGGACAATGTTGTTCTAAGTGTGGGGGAGAGGGTTAAAAAAATTGCATTTTTGTTTATGTTTGCATATTTCTCATTTTTTTTATTTGCATGCATTACATTTGCATTAAGGCATATGTGAGTAGTTCCTATTTAAAATTTTTCAAAAAATTATTTTTGGTTTTTGGCTAAAATTCTAGAGTTGGATATCATCAACAATGTCATTATTTTAACTACTTTTACAAATGGTTGCCAAAGTTTGTCAAATGAAGATGATACTTGTCAATTGGGTACAAAAATTTGGTTTTTGCTACTTCTAGAATTTGTGTCGAATCTCTTCGAGACTAATTTGGATTGTGGTATGATTGGTTTGGAATGTATATGTATTGTGTATGGGGATGACTAAGGCGTTTGTTTGGATCGTTAGTGCCTTAAAATGCCTACCTTTTTACATTGTCACTAGTAGCCCCTTTATTGCCTTTATTGAATATATTTAGTCTTTTTCTTTGATTAACCACATTATCCCAAAGAACCCCGAGCCTGAAAAACAAGTTCTACCTTTATTCATGAATTAGTAAGAGCATAACTTGTTGATTTTTAGTTCTAATGGATGGTGGAAGGCTAAATTCTTTGTGAGCCTTATTGTTGATTTTTATTCTTAGTGTTTAATGATATTTTTGTTGTTTGATGAAGAAAGATTAAGATCAAGATAAGTGTGGAGGGAAACTAGTAGAGTGTGAAAATGGGTTGGTGGATAGTGAAGTGCCTAAAAACTAATTGTTGTAAGTGAGTTGTTTACAAATAAGAAAATGAAAAAAAAAATGAAAAAAAAAGAAAAAAATGTGAAAAAAAGAAAGTGAAAAATGGAACACTCCAAAAAAGAAATTGACACTATTTTCTTCAAGGAAAATAAGAAATTTACGGATTTGGTGGAGTTGTGATGAAGGAAGAGCTATCAAAAATTAAATAAGCTCTTGATGATTTGATGGATTAGTTGTGCTTCGTTTTGATTATTTATGAGCCCATCTTAGTTATGCTCTATTAAATTCTTGAATACTTTTGATTTTCCTTATCCTTTTTTTCTTAACTCATTATCCCTTGGCCCCATTACAACCCTTATAAAGACCTTTCGACTCATACACATGCATATATATTTTGGTTTGTGGTTTGATATGGTTGTAGTGGAGATATAGATGAGACACAAGCCTATGGTAAGTAGCTCTTAAAAATTGTTTTCTTATTACTCTTTTGAGGTAAATGATTTGGATGATGAACTAACCATTTGTGCTTTACTTCTGTTAGATAGTGACTTGTTTTGAGAAGTATCCAACCCTTTGAAGTTTGCAGCCTATTTTACTTAAAAAAATTTTGAAAATTGTTTTTAATTGTTTTTAGAACTAACTTTCATATGTAGCATGTTTGTGGGTATCCTTAAGCCCTCAGGAGACTATAACTCCTCCACTATGTTCATATAGGGGTTTAAAGGCTTGCATCACGTGCTAAGTGCCGTCATACACCTACGAAAGTGGAATCAATATCATGTTTTAGGTTTAGTTTTAGTTTAGCTTGCTAAGGGACTAGCAAGAACTAAGTGTGGGGGAATTTGATAAGTGCATAATTTACATAGTTATTGGTGTTAATTTAGGTGTTTATTTTATCAATTTTGATTATTTAGTGCTTAATTTCCTTTGATTTTGTTTCATAGACTCAATTGGAGATTTAATGAAGAAAATGGACCAAATTGAAGGAAAATAGAAGCTGGAAGCACTAGGGAGGAATTTAGCCAAAACATTTTCGCCCACGCGGGCAATGCTATTTTTTTTTACGCGCAATTATTCCTGGGTTAAGCCGCGCGCGGGCAGACCTTGGACGCGCCGGGTGATGCGATTGGACCCTATTTTGACCAATTTTTATCCTATTTTTTATGGGGTTCACCTATTTTCAGCCAATAATTATTTTCTACGAATTTTGGGCCAATTAAAGTCAGATTCCACTTATTCTTAGTCCCATTAGGATTTATTAATTGAAATCTTTATTTTATTTTTCTTATTTCTTTTAGGTTTAGAATTTCAACCCCTATATAAAAGGGAGGCTTTGTACTTAGAATAGGGGGATTTTTTTTTGGAGAATTTTGGAGACAATTCTCTTCTACTTTCTTGAAGACAACTTTAGGGAGTTTTTCTTCCTCTCTCATGTTCTTTATTTATTTTATAATAGTTTATGTTTTTAAATTCATGAGCATGAGTAGCTAAATCCCTGATTAGGGTTTTAGGTGTAGCCAATTGGGGATTAATATTTGATTTTATGTTTTGAATTGATCTATTCAAGTTGGATTTGTTTTTCTTGTTCTTCATGCAAATTATATGTCTGGCCATCATATAGTTTATCTTAGGGATTGTGTCATGTACTGACGGGTGAAGCATAATCTGCGCACTAGGAAAACAAACAGGTTAGACTGGATCAGACATGAATCCTAGGCTAATTTGATAGGTGAATAATTACTTGTTCTTAATGAATCTAGTTAATTAGGTTGACATCGACAGATAGTGAATCTAATTAGTTAGGTCTTCCTGTGTTGACTTGACGGAGCACATAGGTGTTTAAGTGTAATTCTATTCTAACTTTGCATTAATTCAATTCATAGGTTAATTATTGATTTCCCAATTAGGTGAAACCTGAAGCCCTAAGCCTTTTAATTATTGCCTTCACAATCTTATTTTATTCTCTGCTTTTATAATTTAGTTGTTTTTAATTTTAATTGTCTTGATAATCTCTCAATTTTCCTTCTCTTGATAGAATTAATTATAATAGAAATTAATTGTTCTCTGTGGGTTCGACACCTGGATTACTCTAGGATTTATTAGTTCAACTGACTCTGTGCACTTGCAGATTTAGTACATCACAGGTCTACCACGCTTCAGGTGTGGTTTAGACTCATTTGCTATACAAACTTATCCGACTGGGATATCAAGTTTCGGAGCATTAGTAGTTGGTATATGTGACTTAGTCACTTACTTTGGGTCAGTAAAAGCGTTTGGCAAGCCTTGTAAATGAATTATCTTTTGAATTTCAGGTTCACATTCTTTTGTACGAGGATCAAGATAAGATAAGGATAATTCATTGCAACTAATTTCTTTTTCCAACTGCTTAGTTTCTCCCCCTAATGTTGGGAAAACAAATTCATCAAAATGATAATCGGCAAACCAAGCCGTAAATTCCAAATCCAACATAAATTCCCAACCTTCTTTGAGGTCCCATCTTTGTGCATTATGGTGGAGCAATTGGAACATATACCGCACATCCAAATTCTAAGATGGGAAATATTAGGTTCTTGACCAAAAACCATTTACAAAGGGGAGGATGTATTATAATTTGTTGGCTTAATGCGAATTAATGCTGCTTCATGCAAAATAGCATGGCCTCAACAAGAAATTGGAAGCTTTGTTCTCATAAGTATTAGTCTTGCAATTTAATTGCAAACTTTTGATAAATGATTCTACCAGACCATTTTGTGTATGAGCATGTGCTACAGGATGTTCAACATCAATGCCAATAGACATAAAATAATCACAAGTACTATCAAGGCGTAATTTCTTAATTTGATAATCAGAAAATTTTGCTCATAATCGAATCAATTGAGCAATCAATCTCGCAAATGACAAGTTACGAGTTGATAATAAACATACATGTGACCATCTTGTTGATGCATCAATTAAAACCATAAAATATTTGAATGGTTCACATGGTGGATGTATTGGTCCACGAATATTGCCTTTAATTCTTTCTAAAAATGTAAGGGATTTAGTCCCTATTTTGCATGGTGATGGTCTAATAATTTCCTTTGAGAACAAGCAGCACATGAGAAATCATTGGATCGAAGAATCTTTTGGCTCTTCATTTCATGTCCACATAAATTCTCAATTATTTTTTGCATTATAATTGAACCGGGATGGTCAAACCGGTTATGCCAAACAATAAACATAATGCAATCAATAAACTTCAGGTTTACAAAAGCATATGTTTATTATCGGGATGGCCTAACTGGTCATGCCAAACAAAAAACATAATGCAATCAATGAACTTTTGGTTTACAAAAGCATATGTTTCAATCTTACTAATGAATGAGTAATATATAATCCGGAGGATAATAAGGGTAATTTCTTACCCAAAATCATGTTTGTGATGCAAAGATATTCTTTATTTCCTTCATTTGCAGTCTCAATATGGTATCCATTTTGACGGGTATCTTTAAAGCTTAACAAATTCCTTTGAGACTTTGTAGAATATAGTGCATCATTAATATTGAATTTTGTTCCTCCAGATAAAACAATACTAGCTCTTCCGGAGCCTTCAATCAAATTTGAATATTGACATAATGATGCTATCATGAAAATATAACTAGAATTAGATTTCAGATTAAGGAATTCATCAAACATGTAACACATAAAACAAAGAAATCATATATAGATTTATGCATGACATGAACATATGTATAATTGAAAGTGGATAGTGTGACAACTTCGGGTGTCAAACTTTGACAACAATTAAACGAATATTTCTATCTTTAATATGACAACTTCGGGTGTCAAAATGATACTATGACAACTTCGGGTGTCATAGTAATACTATATTTTTGATGTGACAACTTCAGGTGCCACTGATATGCTTGATGTGACAACTTCAGGTACCACTAATATGCTTGATATGACAACTTCAAGTGTCACTATAATATATAAGATAATATTTTGATCATTCATAATTTATTTATTTTTAATGATAAAGAAATGTAGAAGGAGTAGATTATGCATGATAAAGAAAGGTAGAAGAAGAGATTATGCATGTTAAATAAACTTTGTAAAATATCTAATCTTGACTTAAATGGTTAATCTGTTCAATCTCGATCTTTTTGAGCTTCTTGATCATCACTTAAACTTGTAAGATAAAATCTTTGATTTTGGTCACTTAGAGCTTTTCGTGCTGATAACTTGTTGTAAAATGATAACAAAATAGAGTAAGGGAGTAAAAGATTGAAGTATGGAAAATACAAGAGTTGAATGAAAAGGACAAGAGAATATAGAGAATAAGAAAATAT
The DNA here is from genome assembly GCA_001974805.1 of Corchorus capsularis. Taxonomy (NCBI): domain Eukaryota; kingdom Viridiplantae; phylum Streptophyta; class Magnoliopsida; order Malvales; family Malvaceae; genus Corchorus; species Corchorus capsularis. The sequence continues at coordinate 27,710 of AWWV01008349.1, forward strand.
GGAGAAATGGAGAAATTGATCTTATTCATGTAATTTCATAACAAGGGAAATGGTCTATTTATAGGCACATAAATACATCACAATAAATACAAAGGGATGAACTAACCACATAAAAAAATGTGTATGAATCTACCAAATCGACAATCTTATTCATCCATTATAATATTCATGTACATCCAGATATATACATTATATACATGTATATTCATAACAATTTTCCTTTTTCCTCTCAAAAGTGATTTACAGATAGATTTTATTTTACTGAGTAAAGATCCGGAAAAAGCTAGGCCTAACCTTTTTTTTTTCTCCTTCAAATAGGTTTAGGCAAAAAAAATGTTTACCTTTTATGGAGTTTGACTATTTTATTACTTCTATTATTTTATTTAATTTAATTATTCATTTTTCTTTTTTCGGTTTATGATTTTTTTTTTGACATCAGGTTTATGATTATCTTATGATGATGTAAATACTAGAAGAAAAAAGACAAAAAATCATTAAAGAAGGGAAAATCAGTTGGGGTTAGAGTGGGCTGGGACCCTAATAAACTAACGGTTGGTAACCGGTAATATCCGGTAAACGGTCTCTATCATTCCAAGGCGACATTCTCTCAGGCCTTCCCTCTCCTCCACTTCACGTGTTCAGTCCGTTCTGGACTCTTTTTTCATAAATAAATTAATTTCTGTTCAAGCTGCTTCTTCTTCTTCTTCTCCCCGGTTTTCCTTCTCTTTTCCGTCAATCAAAAACCATTTCCGACGAGAATGGCTTCGACGACGGCCAGTTCGGCGGCTGAGATCGTCTCCAAACTCAACATCAATGACTTAGATTTTCCTCCTAATCTTGCTAAGAATCTCCACCTCTTTTCTCCGGATCAGGTCTTGCATGCCCAAAATTTTGTACCTTCTGCTTTTTAAAATAAAAATTAAATATATATATTTTATTTATACGTATTGGATATAAGCGTATGTGAGTTACATGATCTCTTTGGTTGCTTTGGCAGATTGAATTGGCGAAGATGTTGATAGAGATGGGGCAGAGCCATGTGTTTCAGCATTGGGCAGAGCCTGGAGTCGATGACGACCAAAAGAAAGCGTTTTTTGATAAGGTTTCTACAAACTTGAACCGTGAATACATTTGTTTTTTTTTAATCATGAAATTGGAATTTTCTTTTCTTTTTTGTTGATAAATGCTTTAAACTTTAAAGTTAACAAGAAATCAAGGCCGTGATAGGGTGATCTTTTCCTCCTTTTTTTTTTGCTCTGTTTTGTTTTTGTTTTTGTTCTTGTTTTTGTTTGTTTGTTTTTTTTTGGATGTGCTGGAACTCTGTTTAAGTGAATTTTAATATCATATAATAGAGTTTTATGTATTGGATTTGTTTCAGGTGGCTAAGCTAGATTCAAGCTATCCTGGGGGTTTGGCATCATATATCAAAACCGCTAGGGAGCTCTTAGCGGACTCAAAAGCAGGGAAGAATCCATATGATGGCTTTACACCTTCGGTAATGGACTGCTCTTCTACTTTGAAAGCTTAATTTTTGTTTCTTACACAATTTTTCCTTCATTTAATCCATATATCCCCCGATTGTCTTGAATGTACACAAGTCAATAGATGTAAATTGACACCATATCAAGTTTTCTTTACCTCTTCTCGTGTCCTTCTCTCTGTTCTCTTCTGCCACTTTGTTTTTAAGCAAAGCAAACCATTTGCAGGTTCCATCCGGAGAAGTTCTATCTTTTGGTGATGACAATTTCATCAAATTTGAGGAGGCAGGTGTCAAAGAAGCCCAAAATGCAGCATTTGTACTCGTGGCTGGTGGACTCGGAGAACGTCTTGGATACAATGGAATTAAGGTAGATAACATGTAGGCTGATAGTTAGTATGTCCATCCTGTTAGTTTCAATTATTTCATTAATTTGGCTTCATGAAACCTACTCGGGTCTAAATAGTTGAAATATACTTGATAGATACTTCAAGATCCAAGACTCATGCTTGTTAGGACAATTATATAAATTATTTTTCTCTTTTTCTAAAGAGAATTTAACACATTTGATTAAGAAAAATCCAACATCCTGGACATGTTTCTTTCCCACAAACATAAATTTGACTGGCTATTTTTACATCTTGTAGGTGGCACTTCCGGCAGAGACCACAACTGGAACATGTTTCTTACAACAGTACATTGAGTCCATTCTGGCTCTTCAGGAGGCTAGTTGTAAGCTCACACAAGCTTTGTATGGTATCTCGGTTGTTAGGAGGCACATCCTATAGCTTTTCAACTTTTGCTCCTCCACATGATCAACCTGTAATTTTCCTTTTAGAATCATGAAAGGCAACAGCCTAAGATAGAATACAGAGCAGTTCAAAGTAGGCCATTTTACTAGTTAAAATTAAAAAATTGAAATTGACAATTGTTCATTGCATGAGCCACAGAAAGAAAAGCGACTTGGATGACCTTAGGTTTAACTTATAATGATCATCAGAGAAGCCACTTTCAAATTAGTGAAGAATTGGCCCACTATCTTTATCTGTAAATTGGTCATCCATGCCTTGAGGAAAACCGATAGAATTATTTGGGTAAGAATGAGTTCCAAGTTAGAATATGTTGTGGGTTTTTTTCCCCTGTCTAGTGCAATTCTTGCTTAATTTGCAGTAATCAATATGGCAAATGAGCTTGTACATATAATCAAGCTATCAATTGAACTAGTCCCGCCAGATAAACAAAACAAATATTTGTCTTAAATATCTGCTTTAGTTTATGAGCTAGGTGCGATTATCCAAGCCACCTTAGGCCATTAAAAACTATGTAAACAACCTCACTAGTCAGAAGGCTGAAGTAGTTCATGTTACAAGACATTAGTGTCCATCTCAACTTTTTACCACAATAAGATAAATTAGTAAATTCACCCCTTCTTAAGAAAAGTCATTGTACTGTTTGCATTTTGCAACTTGTTAGCTCTTTTTATTTCCTAAGTTCATTTCTCTCTCTCTCTCTCATCCAAATTTAGGCACGAGTCAAAAGGAGATTCCTTTTGTAATCATGACATCAGATGACACCCATACTCGAACATTGGAGCTTTTAGAATCAAATTCTTATTTTGGGATGAAACCTACACAAGTTAAACTTCTTAAGCAGGTATGTAATCAGTCATTAATATGTTGTTGGTGAACACTGTTGTTAAGTTCCTTTACATCAAGTGCTATATCTACTTGCAGGAAAAAGTTGCATGTTTAGATGATAATGATGCCAGGCTTGCTTTGGACCCTCATAACAAATACAAAATTCAGGTAAATGTTGAGCAATTGATATATTCCAATGATAAAACATCTAGGTTATTCTCTTAACTCTTTTCTTGTCTTGTTAGACAAAACCTCATGGCCATGGTGATGTGCACTCGTTGCTTTATTCTAGTGGCATTCTGAAGATATGGTACGTCTCACATGATTCTGTTGCTTCCAGAATCTGGAAGCTGGAAATTACTTTAATTGCCCTTGCAAGTTTTCTTTATGCTTATATGTTGTCTGTTATTGTAAGCTTAATTCTTCATGGCATTTATATGATAATATCTGCTCTTTCCCTTGCCATTTCTTTGTGGTAGTGATACATAAATCTTGGTTTCTAATTCATACTAAGATGTTTTCATCGAGAAAATATACAGCCACCATGTGAGTAAGCTAGTAATCTATCTACCATAAACTTATGAGTAATCTTTTTTGTGACTCTCCTTGGTTTAATTGTCTTGGCATTATTTTCGTCAGGTGCTTTGCATTAAAGACGTTTAAATGTCACTATACGGATTTTGATTGAGTGATTCATTCTTTAGATTTTTATATTTCATTTCCTATCTTTATCATTACATTTTGCTAGGCGTGATGCTGGTTTGAGATGGGTCCTCTTTTTCCAAGATACAAATGGGCTACTGTTCAAGGTTAATTGCAACATTTCCATATTTCATTTAAACTTTTCTTATGTTAATATCTTAGAACTGGGTTTATGTTATAAACTTTTTACAATTTGAATGTATTTGTACTATTTGAATTTAGGCGATTCCAGCATCATTGGGAGTCAGTGCTATTAAACAGTATGAAGTCAACTCTCTCGCTGTTCAGCGCAAAGCAAAAGAAGCCATTGGAGGAATTACCAGACTGACTCATAAGGATGGTAATCATATATTAAATTCTCTAGTTCCTAGAAGCTAGAACACCCAAGTGCATGTTTATCTGCTTAGAAACCTGATTCAATAGGGTCATTGACATATGACCAAAAGAAGGTCTAAACTTCACTAATGTCTGATTTCTATAGTCAATTTGCTTGTGCTTAAGGATGGTGTATGATACAACTATGCTTTAGTAGGTGTTTGGGCATCAATGGCACTATGTTTTATGCTTCACTGTTAGTAACATGCCATGGTATTGACTTCAGGGAGATCAATGGTAATAAATGTGGAATACAATCAGCTTGACCCTCTGCTTAGAGCCACTGGACATCCTGATGGAGATGTTAATTGTGAGACAGGCTATTCTCCTTTCCCAGGAAATATAAACCAAGTAATTTTCTGGCTCAAAATCATTTTTCAATTATTTCATTTGTAGGGTGATGTCAAGGGTCATGAAAAATCATGTTATATGAATCTTTAGAAGTGTTATCAGAATTCTATCTTGGATTATCTAGGTTTCTTTACTTATGTAATCAATATGGTTAGAAGTACCAGAAATTACAATGTGTCTCACCTGGTGAAACTCTCATTGTCATCATGATAATATTTATGAAATTTGATACTTTTCTAGTGGTGTAATATATCATAAATTTGCAGGGCCATTCCATTCTTTGTCTAATTGCTCCCCCTCTCCTGCTCATTTTTGGTTCTGTATTACAGCTAATTTTGGAGCTTGGTCCATACCTTGAGGAGCTGACAAAAACTGGAGGTGCTATTAAGGAATTTGTGAACCCCAAGTAATTCTTCTTTTCCCTCTTTTGTAATTTACTAGTTTTAGCTTTCACGTACGTTGTATGTGACACAGCGTGTTTAAATTAAATATCCCTATGAAATTTTGATAACCACACAACGAAATTTTGCTAACCTCCTTATATAGTTCGGATAACCTCCCTTCAAATTTTGATAACACTACAAAAATTACAATAACCTTATTATAATTTTGGTAATTTCCCTATGAAAGTTTGGCACAACACGTTCAAATTAATTGTGTTGAACTCACATGAAATAGGCTTAACTAGCCCAACATAGCCTACAAGGCCTAAAGGCCCACCTAGGGTCCAAAGCCACTATATATATATATATATATATATATATATATATATATATATATATT